>VZRW01009595.1:2485-12508 GCA_013398125.1 Aegotheles bennettii
TCCTTCCAGCCAGTTTTTCTCCCAGTGTAGGGTGTACCCATCCAAGCCATGCGCAGCCAGTTCTCTTAGGAAAAGAAGAGGAAATGTATTTCAGGGTCTGAGAAGTTTCCTTATTATCAGTGATCAAAAGGACTTCTCAAATCAAACTCAGAGCTGGTACCAAGATAGCTTTTTAGTGCCATCAGCTCAAGATGTCCACTGCTTGGCTGCTGTATACACTAGGATGATGAGGACTATTGCTGCTTCATCCTTTGTAAGTTTTCTGCTTAAAGACAGGAAAGTTTTAATATACATAGATGGGCAGCATTTATTATAACAAGCATTGGAACAGATTGCCCAGAGAAGTTGTGGCTGCTCCCTCCCTGGGATTGTTCAAGGCCAGGCTGGATGGGGCTTGAAGCAACCTGATCTAGTGGAAGGTAACCCTGCCCGTGGCAGGGAGGTTGGAACTAGGTGATCTTTCAGGTCCCTTCCAACCCAAACCATTCTATAATTATGTGACTGAACTTCCTGCAAGAAAATGTAACTTTGTTCTGCTACACTGAAATGTAAGGGTTACATGACTGGTTCATAACATAGTTCCTGAGTTAGTAAGTAGAATTTCTATAAAATTCAGCATGTTTTCAGATTTATTCTTTATAGCAAATTATATATATAAAACATTGATTGGATTCAGGCATAACAAACTTCACCTGCAATCTGATGAAATTTCTTACACTAGCATTGCTTGCATTAAAGCTTCCATTTTACTCTTCAGTGTACTAAAAAGACCTCAAATGATTTTATAAACTTCAGAAGCATTACAGGAAAGCCTTTCCTTTTATTTTTAGAAATAAAATGCATACTTTCAACTAATTACTGCGTAACTGAAAAAGATTGTTGTTTTGTTCTTGTGACACATATTTTAAGCATTGTGAATCCCCAGTGCTGCTTGTGCATGACAGTATTTGTAAGGAAACACATGAAGCACATTTTCTTTCCAAGTTTCTAAAAAAACATTATGAAAAATGAAAAGTATTTCTAAATCAAGGGAAGTAGAAGGTAGTGCCTCTTAACTCAAAAATAGAAATCTGTCAGTGATTAAAGAAAATTAGTATAGATTAAAAACCTGGAAAGTAAAAGTACATTGATGCAATCTTTTTTACCTGTAGTTCATCACTGCTGTTGAAATGGAATCGTATTATTCTTCCTTCAATTTGACCAATAGAGAGATTTGGTTTATAATTGTATTTCCCAAGATTTTGGTTTTTTTAAATTTTTATATTGATTTCATCAATTTTCATTTTTTGACAGATACCAATCTGTATGCTTTACACAGTCTTAATAACAACAAGTGTGACGATTTAATGCTGGGCTGGCAATTAAACAAATGACAGATACTCTCTATTACCCCCTTCCCAGAAGGGAAAGGAGAGAGAATAAGGGATAGAGACTTACAGGTTGGAAAATAAACTACACAGTTTTAATGAAAACAGTAATGATGGAAAAGAAAATATTGAAATATATACAAAACCCAGTATTGTGCTAGCCCAAATCATGCTCAGGTGGGCCCTGAAACTGAAGGGCAGCCCTGGGAAAAACCCTGGACTGGGGTCCTGGAGGCAGGAACACATGGAATCAGGAACACACGGATCAGGATCAAAGGCAGACAAATGGACAGACTCCTCCCACGTCACAGACAAAGAAACTGACCCTTGTGATTCCTCAGATTTATACTGAGTATGATGCTTATGGGAGGGAATACTTCATTTGGTCAATTTTGTGTCACCTGTCTGGTCTGCTCCTCCCTGTAGGAGGGTCACAGGTGTGACTCCTTTGCTGCTCCTTTGTTCCCCCTTTATTTCTGCAGCATAAGATGTTAGGCAGAACCAAGCAGTGACCTTGTTTCTGCATACCATTCTCTAGAAGTAACTATAAACTTTGGGTGTTATCAGTCCTAGAGGCAGGCACTGATTGAAAAATGTGCAGTTAATTTCAGCAACTGCAGCTACTTAGAAGAGACTTAACTGAAAAGTAAAATTACTGAAAGAAAATCAGTTCTATCCTGGCTCAAACCAAGACACCAAGATTTTATATTTGGTGCTTTGGAGCAATTGATATATTTAAATAGATTTATGGACTTCTGCTAACCTTTCTTGCTAAGGAAGGCTGTGCTACTCTTATATGTTATATATTACACATATCTAACTGTTGTATACTTTTTTCTGACTAAACATTGAGGATTATCATATAAGTATACAACTTAAAGGATCATGGAATCATAGAATCATAGAACATGCCAAGTTGGAAGGGACCCACCAGAATCATCAAGTCCAACTCCTGTCCCTGTGCAGGACACCCCAGGAGTCACACCATGTGCCTGAAAGCATCAACCAAACGCTTCTTGAACTTGGTCAGGCTTGGTGCTGTGACCACTGCCCTGGGGAGCCTGTCCCAGTGCTCAACCACCCTNCCCTCCGGGTACTAAAACTTTTCCTGATATCTAACCTAAACCTCCTCTAATTCAGCTTCATGTCATTTTCCCAAGCCTTGTCTTTGGTCACAGGAGTGAAGAGATTGGTACCTGTCGCTTCTCTTCCCCTTATGAGGAAGCCATAGGCTGCAATGATGTAATCCCTCAGCCTCCTCTACTCCAGACTGAATAATCCAATTGACCTCAGCTGCTTCTCATCCCTCCTAGGTCCTTCACCATCCTCGTGGCCCTTCTCTGGACTTGCTCCAGTAGTTTGATGTCTTTTTTGAACNGGCTGCCAGGTCACACTGCTGGCTCATGTTCAGTTTGCCATCAGCCAGGATGCCCAGATCCCTCTCAGCCATGTTGCTGCTCTCCAGTCACTCATTCCCTAGTCTGTACATAACCACCAGGATTACCCTATCCCAGGTGCAGAATCCAGCACTTGCCCTTGTTGAACTTCATGTGCTTGGTGATTGTCCATCTCTCTAGCTTGTTGAGGTCTCTCTGTAGGGCCTGTCTGCCCTCGGGGGAGTCAACAGCTCCTCCCAATTTAGTATCATCTGTAAATTTGCTCAGAATCCCTTCGAGTCCTGCATCCAGGTGAAGATGTTGATCTTCATCCAGGATGAAGATGTTGAAGAGAACTGGGCTAGGATGGAGCCCTGCAGAACTGCACTAGTGATCAGATGCCAGCCTGATGTTATCCCATTCATGATCACTCTTTGTGCACAACCTGTGAGCCAGTTGCTCACCCATCGTGTAACCTGGTTGTCCAGCTGTGTGCTGGACATTTTGTCCAGAAGGATACTGTGAGAGACAGTATCAAAAGCTTTGCTGAAGTCCAAGAACGTTACATCCACTGGCTTCCCTCGATGGACTAGGTGGGTTACCTTGTCATAGAAGGAAGTTAAGTTTGACAAACAGGACAAACAGGATGCATATGCCATTTTAGTATACTGATTCTTTATACTGCCTTTGAAAATGCTAGATACAATACCAGACATATTTTTTTGTCTAAAGCTTCTCTCTCTAAAATAATGACATACTAGTAGAAAGATAAATGTAGAGAGAGACAAAATCTAGACAGTTACTTTGTTTGACAATACAAAGTTTAATCCATGCAAGTCATCCGACGTGTCTTTTCTATACTCAATACTGAAGTGTATGCAGGAAGTAGAAATCTTAAAAAGAAAGACTACTGCTACAGGCCAAATGGGGCACTGGTATAGTGATTACATGGATTATAAATATGTGCTTCAGAAACAAATGGTTTCAACATACAGTGATGTTAGCTGTCTTTCTGACAGCCCTTTCACATGTCTCTCATGGTTAAGGACTGCCTGCCATGCAACTGTTTGGGTCTCTGTTTTTTGCTTAGTTTTTTTTGGCTGCACCACGTGAATTTAATTCCAAGCAACCAAATAAAATATTTTTGAAAGCAGAGAACAGTCATGAGTTTTATGTACTTGGCACAATTCTTCTGTTTATAAGAAGTATTTATATTACAGTGATAAATAAATGCAGAGTCCAGAGAGGAGTGCTGAGAATCAAGGATCTTCTGGGCCTTATCTAACCATAAACTTGCAAAACCACTAAACCAGTTCAGTTTCTCACTCTCCTCATGTTTATAAGGACGTAATGCTAAGCATCTTCATAGGAATGCTGCAAGCTTTGGTTACCTGATACCCTACAGAGCTTTATATTCTTAGAAGTGACAAAATATTCTTAATTCTTCTAAGATTAAAAACTGCATTTTTCTTTAAGAACGTATGTCTCTCCAGTAGACTAATTGGCTCCATATGGGAAAAGCCGCTGCAATAGGCAGTGAAGACAATATCAAGGGGAATGTTAAGGAACTTTACAAATTATTCCAAAATCATTAGCAAATGAGATCTTTTGCTGTGGGATGTTTTCTGTGATGTGTTTCCACTTAGCACGCAGATTGTTTACTGCACTCGAGCATATGCAGTTCTGCTGATGCACATTTCCTGAGAAGCCTGAGACTAGAGTTTTGTTCAGCTTAGCAAAAGCTGCACCAGCAAATGCTCTTCTTCACCTCAGTGCAGCATATTGCACTAAAAAATTTGTCAGGAATACATCAACATAATTATACAAGAACAATTGTCTCTAACTTACTTACAGCTGGAAACCTTGCACCACATAATCTAAATTTTATTCCCTTACACCAGCATTCTTCAACATTTTTAATTGATAGACCACCTAGCCTTTTTAAAATACACACACACAACTGCACGCCTCTACTGCTAAGCAGTAGGAAAGAGAACTGAGCACTGCTGCACATCATGTATGTAAAAAAATATTATTACTATATAAAATTGTGGCTTATCTCACACATTCATTTTCATTAATTGGGTTGGCTCTTTAAAATGCTATGATGTTAATCACTCGCTACTAGGGATAGCTTTTTTTTGAGAGGCATTTTCTTCAAACTGAGGAGGGAGATTCAAAATAATAAGCAGTTTACAGATTGTGAACAGTTACAGAATCACAGAATCACAGAACCACAGAATTCTAGGGTTGGAAGGGACCTCGAAGGATCATCTAGTCCAACCCCCCTGCCAGAGCAGGGTCACCTACAGTACATCACACAGGAACGCATTCAGGCGGGTTTTGAATGTCTCCAGTGAAGGAGACTCCACAACCTCTCTGGGCAGCCTGTTCCAGTGCTCCGTCACTCGCACAGTGAAAAAGTTCTTCCTGATATTCACATGGAACCTCCTGTGCTCCAGTTTGCATCCATTGCCCCTTGTCCTATCATTGGACGTCACTGCAAAAAGCTTGGCTCCATCATCCTGACCTTCACCCTTTACATATTTGTAACCATGGATGAGGTCACCCCTCAGTCTCCTTTTCTCCAAGCTAAAGAGACCCAGCTCCCTCAGCCTTTCCTCATAAGGGAGATGTTCCATTCCCTTAATCATCTTAGTGGCTCTGCGCTGGACTCTCTCAAGCAGTTCCATGTCTTTCCTGAACTGTGGGGCCCAGAACTGGACACAATACTCCAGATGTGGCCTCACAGTATTAACATTCTAGTAAAAAAGCTGAAGATGTACTACTGCAAGGTATTTATATGATCACGTACTAGAAATTGAAAACTGCAGCTAGTCATTTTCTGGATGAGACACCCCATGGGAAATCTGAGTGAAGGGGCAAGCAGTAGAGGCAGGTATGACCGCCCTGTTGCAGAAAGCTACCAAGCACTGCTCTACAATGCTTGGCAATTTATGAATCCATCATTTAAATTGAAGTCCTGTAAATGCTCCAACCTCTAGGCCCCTTCAACTCACTTAAACCACTGCTTTAGTTCACTCTATAATTTCAGTCAAAGTATAAAAAATGAGAACTGAATTATTGCCTGTGTGATATATAAGGTCAGGGATATAGACAAGTCAACACTATGAGGATGGCATTTCTACTACCCTAGTAGTGAACTTGAGGCCAAGCTACGGCTCAATAAACTTTTGCTTCAGAGCAGAGAAGTAGAGAAACAGTAGCATCAGCAATAGATAGATTAACTGGATAAGGGCAATGCTACCTAAAATTCCAACAGAAAAAATTTCTGGTTTGCAGCTATACATTGGAATTTTTGCTATCCATATTTTCTGTTTCTTCAGAAACTTCAGGTTTAAGTATGTTCTGCCTTCTTGGCCTTTTTCTTACTTCTGATTGACTCTCATGTATTCTTTATTTCATCTACTAAATGATACAAGCTTCTATACACTGTTGAACTGCAGCTATTTGTGGTTGAGTGGTTGTTGTAAAGTGAGTAGCAGCGCCCACTACAGTGAAGGCTAGGTTTGATTTCCATCCCTCATGTAGCCAGTAAATTCACCTGACACTCAGCTTAAATGAAGTAGGATCTGTGTTGATAAAGGTCAAACACCTTCTCTCTTTCTTCTGTTCAAGTCTGACTTCTTGCATTCGAATTTCTAGCACTGGTACCACTAACTAAACCGACATTTGCTACTGACAAGAATTCTTCAGCATTTTAACCTGATTTTGTTTTTTAATCACTCATTTCTACTACTAAAACACATAGAGAACACAGGAGATATGCAAATAATGTATATTGTAGAGACAATTTTAAAATACAGAATAATAATTAAAAGTGTCCCTTATTTCTTGCAACCTGGATCTCACTTGATGAAGCTGGATTTTGATAATGTGGTAATTTTCACAACATTTCTTTTCCTTTGCCAACTGATCCTAAGGCGTAAACACAACTAAAAGCCTAGCACAGTGATTGACGTGTGAGTGCCTTGGAAATATGGCATCAATGCCATCCTTGCTGCATACCTGAAGCACTGTTGAACATGTTATTTCCTTACAGATGAACTGAAGACACTAGAACATACTGAAACTTTCTTCTAGCTCATTTCCCATTGGAAATCAGCTAAATAAGTTTCTGGACATCTAAACAGTGGCCCAATTTTTTTAAGCACTGCTGTGAGCCAGCAAGATTTCCCACGTTGCCTGTGTATGCGTTCTCCTTGATGCTAACACCTCTTTTCAAACTGAAAGCATATGCCATTTTAACTTAGGAATAGGTGTCCTGATGCCCTTAATTCTCCTAACAGATCACTCCAAGACCGTAACAACAGGCTTACTTTGAATACTGTTCCACAGACTTGGCAGAATACGAATTAGTGTGTTCCTTAACAACAGGAATATTCAGCTGAGCCCTGTGTCTTATTCTTAATGAAATTATATAGGAATATGTAGAAAGTAATGACTATTTTAATTAAATCAATAAAAGCATGGTTAGGATTCTAGGCCTTTAATTTAAAGACAGATTGTGGACTTTCTTTTAATTGCATATGCCTAAAATTAGGTTTTATCTACCATCAATATCCTTGTCTCAGTGGGTCCTGAGCACCTGTGGTACTTATTGGAGTTGAATGTGATGGAAGACACTGACTTGTCTTTTTCTCTGTTGATATCAAAGGAAGCTGCAGTTGCCTAACATAGCTGATAATCTGGCCATTCACTTCAATGTGATCACTTTTAGATAAACAGTCTTTACAATTTTGGCTTGCATGCTTGCTAATGCATATCTTATTAAACAGTGCTTAAACAGCCCTTATTGCACAAGCCCTCTGTCTTCCCCAAACACATCAGTATCACAATTTCTGATATTCTTAAAACCTTGTAATTTTTAAGTAGAAATGTGGATTTATAGAGTATGGTTTTTATAAAACAGTTAAGTAGTAGAATTCCCTGCTACTGGGCTCCCTTAGGTGAAGAATACCCCAGAACTGTTAGAAGTCATTTTAAAGGGGCATAAACAATGAATTGTCAGTTTTCAGTGAGAGGGTTAAAGGTCTTGAAATTCCTACAGTGACTGAGGAAAATAATTGTCTTAATTTGTTCTTCTGACAAATCACTGTATAAGTATGTATATTTTACATGCCTTCTGAAGTAACTGGTGCAAGAGATAGTCAGGTGCTGGACCTTGTTATCCTTTAAAAATAATTAAATAAATGTAATAGACATATTTAACAGTCATTATTTCCTAAACTGCTGTATTTATATATTCATGTAGAAATATTCTACATAGCTACAACAGTTGCTGCCAGAGATCTAGCATATGAAATTACTTTTATGCAATCCTGTTTGCAATGTATAGTTAAGTTCTGGATTTTTCTGCAAAAATGTTGCAGAGAAATTTGACAGGTTTCAGCAAGGATGGGAAGCAAGGATGGCGAGCTGGGATCTCAAGAAAATTTTCTTCCTGGATGATAGGTAACCCATTCCTTACTAGATACATCCATGTGACAAGATATAACATGTACTGTTTTATAAATAAAAATTAAATTATTACAATAATATTAAGATGAAATTATTATGGAAATATATTGGAAGTATTTAATGTAAATTACTTATATAACATTTTTATTCATCAACAGTCACTCACACTGATAAGACTTTGGGGAGGATACCACAGGAAGGACATATTGCTTGTGTCAGTGAAGGACATGCTGGTTAGAGTATTTCCTTAATTCTGTAGACAGAAGTAGCAAAGCTATGGATGAGATGTTTACCATATAAAAACATACGGCAAAAATTAGTGGCAAAAATTGAAATATTAGTCCATGAGATCACCTACAGCTGTTTGTTGTGTAAATGTCTATGAATGATAACTTGCAACTGCTCAAGCTACCATGGTTAAAGGAAATTTTGTGTAATTCTGTGATCCACAGCTGCAGGATATGGACAATTTCCCACTTTTGACAAGCAGTTGTGGAAGTAAATTTCATTTTGATTTGCCTTCAGTTTGTGTACAGCCGTTAGACTGATAAACAGAAGTATTCAAGAAATTTGTAAGGGGTTTGCTTCAGATTTATCTGTGCAATGATGAAGATGTGATTTCCATAATTTCTATTAATAGCTGCCAAATAGATTATATGCAAGTATGATAGTCAGTTACCATTCAGGAACAAAATGTTCACTGTAAACTGAAGGTGTTATGCACACTTTGCCTTTGTTTTTTATAGGAATACATCCAGGAACAGATGTCCATTTTAGGTTTTCTGCTCAAAGTAGTCTTGGGATACTCTTTTACAAGGTGCTTCACTGTTAATTACATCAAAACATTATAGCTAATTTAAGCAAATTTAGGTAAATGTTCTTTCAAAAAGTGTAAAAATGTCATTGCTAAGGAGTAGCAAGAGTTATTGTTGTTAGTCTAGTCTGAGAAGACCTGGAAGATTAGCATGCAGATGTTTTCAAAAATCATATTCCTGATGAATTGTAATAACTAGTTGGCTTGAATGTTTTTCTCTGCTGCTTGGTGTGAAATTACCTTATAGCAGGGGAAGGGACTAGGGAAAAGTCAGCTGAGTATTAGCATTTTCCCCTGTGGTATTGCCTATTTCAATTACCCTCTTACTTATAAAATAGTTGCTCTGTATTGCAAAATGTAGGATGTACAATAGTTCCACTTAATGTGGATTAGAGACATGTGACTGTCTGGTCATCAACAGATGACAGAGCTACCAAAGTAATCTCTGTAGTTAATTCAAAATGCAAGAATCATAGAATCATCGAAACATAAAATCATAGAATCATGGAATGGTTGGGTTGTAAGGGACCTTTACAGGTCACCTAGTTCAATGACCCCTGCAGTGAGCAGGGACATCTTCATCTTCAGCTAGATCAGGTTGCTCAGAGCCACATCGAATCTGACTTTGAATGTTTCTAGGGATGTGTTATCTACTACCTCGCTGGGCAACCAGTTCCAGTGTTTCACTACCCTCATTGTAAAAAATTTCCTCCTTCTACCTAATCTGAATCTACCCTCTTTTAGTTTAAAACCACTCCCCTTTGTCCTATAGCTATAGGCCCTGCTAAGATGTTTGTCCCCATCTTTCTTATAAGCACCCTGTAAATACTGAAAGGCTGCAACAAAGTCTTTCCAGAGCCTTCTCTTTTCAAGACTGAACAATCCCAACTCTCTCAGCCTTTCCTCATAGGAGAGGTGCTCCAGCCCTCTGGCCATTTTTGTGGGACTCCTCTGGACTCACATCAACAGGTCCATGTCTTTCTTG
>VZRW01009597.1:0-11197 GCA_013398125.1 Aegotheles bennettii
GAGTACAAGATCCAGCAGCGATCAGGGCTTTTGGTTTTATTTTGTTTTTTAATTTAAATGGGAAAGAAGCTCTTGAACATAAGTAGCAACTGGCACAAACAACAAAATAACCAACAACATCCACACAACCAAAACCAAACAGAGTCCCCAAAATCTACTAACCTCAGATATGAAGTGAAGTGTACCTCTGTGCCTGTAGAGCCGTGCTGATGGTTGTAGCTGAATAGCTTTAGTGAGATCAGATAATGCTTCACTGATTCGCCCTAGGGGGGACAATATCTAAGAGTACAAAACAAAAACACAGTTTAGAACAAACAGGCTGAATAGATTTATTTTAGAAATACAAAGGTTATTCCTTCTCATGTTCATCTGTAACAGAGTAACTGCATTTGCTAGAACAGGCTGGAATGTTCTGCTATAAGTTTTTGTACTTACTGCTTTTAAACCTTATCAAAGGGAGAATCTGAAAGCATTTTTCTCCAAAACAGTATCAGTGTACATTAACATTAACAACAACAGTTATAGAAACCTAATATTCCAAATAAAAACAAGTAAGCCAAAGCAAAATACTCTATTTCAAGTTATTTCAACACATTCAACTGAAAATGTAAGGTACTCTCATAAACCTTTTTATTTTTACAAAATATCCCTCCTATTTCCCAATTATTTGAATGCCTTTCACATTTTTAGATCAAGATTATTTCTAAATGTATTAACAAATCATTAAAAACACTAACATTGTGAATTAAAATTTTATGTTAGTTATAATACAGCATGCCAAATTTAATAAATATTTATGCTTTTGACTTGTCTACAAACCTGCTTCTTGAAATCTATTTTCTATAATTTAATTAGCAAAACAAAACACGATTTTCAAAATGAAAAGTATCTGTGCATCTGAATGATATTTAACTTACAGGCACAAATATAAAACCAAAACATTTGATTAAAAACTCATTCTTCAGAAGTCTGGCATTTTACCAACTAGTCCTAACAATAAATTTACTAAGGTGACATTAAGTGCAGACAGTAAGGTTCAAGTGATATTTTGATTCATTATATTAAAAACCAAAACACATGATCTTGCTATCTAGTATGTTCAAAAGGAAACACTTAGACTTTACACGTGCTATTGTATTTGCTATCGTAACTCCATATGGTGTATTTCTCATTTTACAAACAAACATTCCATAAAGCATGCTGTTTGAGAGCAAATATGTATATTTTGAAAGAAAGGAAGGATGTTCACAGAAAAACACAGATAAGAGCTTTAGTCATTAAATCAGTGAAGAAACACTTGAAAACACTGTATAATTGCAAGTTCTCAAAAATCAGAAGAGACAAAATATGCTCACTTCTGCTCGCTGTTCAAATACTTCAGGATGATCTGGTTCTAGACTGATCACTCTGCTGAGCTCAAACAGAGCAAGTTCAGCGTTTTTCATATCCTGAAAAGGAGAAAAATAAACAAGGCAAAAAACTGTGCATACTTAGAGTAATATACTCTGAAGACTGAAAGACAAACTAGTTTGCATTAAAACTCCTTCACACCTTTGATAATAAAATTAAAATGCAGCATTCTACAAATAGCTGAAAACCAACTACCTATCTGCTATAAACAAGAAAAATAAACTGTGCCTGTACACAGCATCTTTGTGCTGTACCTCTAATAATTTATTAACATAATTCTGTGAATAAACATTAGGCTTACACCTCCATAGGTACCCTTCTTGGCAGCAAAGCTGGCTCAAGTCCTCACATGAACTCCAACATGCACACAAACTATCACACACCAGTGTTTTCATCAGTACTGTCTGTAACTTAATCCAAGTAGTACTGGTGAACGGGTTGATGCCATTAGCATCTTGCCTATCTAATTTTTATATTGCCCTCAATAAATTGTAGGTTGGGAACAGTTACTTAACTGGAAAAAAAAAATCCAAACTGGTTATATAGCAAGTTCTATATTAGATTTCATTGTTCTTTTTCTTCTTTTTTTTAAGGCAAAGGAATTTTGCACATGTTTAACATCATCTTTGCATCTTGAAAGTGTCGCTCACAGAAACTTACGAAGTGAAGCTGTCTCTGAGAAAACAAACGCATGCTGCTGCTAAAAACATGCAAATATGAGTGACTTCAAGCTCCTGTCAGCATGACTAAAGAATTAAATATTCTGCACAAAGGAAATTTTCAAGGAGTTATTCAACTGTTATTTCTTCTAGAATTCCAGCAACTATTCAATCACAATTCAACAGGCCACAAACTCAAACTACAAGGACAACAGTCTACTTTTAAACTAACTTATTTCTACTCAGGAAATTGTTTGAGCAGTCAGCTGTAACTGTAAGTAATTTGACTTTTTTTGGAACAAATTCAAGGTGGTATGCATACTAAGAGACACAGGCAATCAAGAAGCAATATAAAGCCTACTGGATTGCGAGAGTTGACAATGTTTTCAAGTTCCAATAAAAGGCTCTTTCATTTCCAGACTAGATGTGGAGACAAATTCAGTGGAACTTCATAAATCTGCCTCTCAGAGGCAAGATATTGCCTGTTATCTTATTGGATAACTCTTTCAAGTGGCTGTGCCTCCCAGCCTTACTATCCACCACTCACAATTGTGCCTATATTCTTCTTGGGCACCTTCAGGCTGCTTTACTTCCACAGTCTCACAAAGCAAATGTACCCTTGTTTGAGCAGTTTGATCCACTAGATCCCTCTCTGTTATGGAGCACCTGTCAAGGGATGGACACATCATTGCAGCTGGACAGCACAAAGACTCTGGGATGTACCTACCAAGTTCTAATCAGTTTAGCTCCTCCTGTTTCAGGCCTTCTTATAGCTTGAATTCAAATATTTCAGTCAGATATTAATTTAATAATGATCTACTTACATGTAGTCCTTTTTTTCCGTATGCTATCCCTCGTCCATAAATTGCACTAACCAGTTCTGGTTCTTCCTGTTAAGATTAAAAATGAATACAATAATCAGTCGTCTGGTTTTTGTGGGGTTTTTTGTTTTGTTTTGTTTTTTAAAAGGTATTTTTCTTCAATACGTATTTAATTCTTGCATGTTGCAAAGTGAATCTACTTCTTGTTCAATGTTATTTACTCCCACCATGGTTTACCATCCAAGTTTGAAGAACTACAACTTGAAAACTGGTTTTCTCTGCCCAATGATGTCTAGGCAGTCAGTTTCCCTGAAAACCAGTCAGGAATCACACCTTCACACCTGCAACCAACACAGCTACGCTACAGAAGTTTGTAGCATAGGTCTGGCCTCATAAAACTGAGACAACTGCCAAGAAACAAATTCTTTTATTGACAAAAAAAACAGCTATGTGGCACCCCAATGCTGGCAGTTTGCCAGACTTGAGCTGATTCCAGGCATACACTTGCCAATGTCAACTTCAGGTAACTTCCCTACTTTTAATACAGTGGCTAAGCAAGGCTGTTTTGTTCTGTCGAATGTTTTAATACTCACTTCATATGTATTTAACATTGCCTTGTGGAAGACAGTGAACAATCATAACCACTTTACAGCCTTTCAGGCATACAGTAAGTATATTTCTTTCAACTGAGATGTGTGAATTGCAAAGGTGCTCTGTTATATACACACTTCTCATGGTATCTTTCTACAGCCTCTGTATCTTGCTTATTTTCATTTATATTAAGTTTCTTTCTTAATAAATAGAAGGCAGAAAACATTATACAAGCCCAGTGGTTTTTAAAGCAGGATTTCTCATTAGGGTAATAAATAAATAAATCATTCCTCACATTAAAAACAAATCATAGATTGCTGAATACCTAAAACAAACAAGTAAAACAACAAAAAACATTCTGCTCCTCTGATAAGTTCCCAGGAATAATTCCATTATAATTGCCACACTTTCACTCAAGATAAGATATTTGAGTTTAAAAAACCACATGCTAGTATTTACAGTATTACTTTTGGCTTGCATTTGTGTACTATAACCAGTTTAGATCAGAAAGGAGGTCCACGCTTCTGGTAACCCCAGGTTCTTAGCCATAAAAATACAGTATTTTGAAATCAGCTTTAGTTTAAGTTTTTAAACTGTTGGGGCTGGTTTTGTTTTAAGTGTGGCTACCTTTATCTTCATAGAAAGAGATTCTGAATTCTTTACCTTGATCAGAAAAATAAAATATGCTGACATATTAGTTACAGTTTACTTATATATTAAACTCATCAAATGCTTACCACTGAAGAAGGATAAAGCAAGCACATAAAATGATTTATCATCATGGAAGCAATGTGGTACTTGCCACTAGCAATAAGTGATCTCTGGCAGGCTTTTTTCCATTACTGGCCACATGTTAACTGTCACCCAAAAAAATCCATATTAAAATATCTCAGCCTAGACATTAAACAGGGGATTAAAGGAAATTCAATTTTGCACAAGTCGGGTTTCTGAAGATTTCTTTTTTTCTTTGCCAAAGTGCCATAAAAAGTTTATTCCTACAGATGAGAAAATACTCACCAAATAACCAAGATACTAAACCACCTTATTTTAAGAGTGTGCTTATTTTTGGATGAGAAGAAAAAATTAATACACTCATTTTAAAATCCTTAATTCAATCTCTGTTTTAGTAAAAACCATATGTTGTAATGGATAAATTCATAAAGTGAGTTTTTAGGGGTCTAAACACAAAACTTACCTGCAGCATTGTTGAAAAATGTTGTATGGCTTCATCATACAAGCCGTTGCCAATCAACACGTAAGCAATTGCTAACAAAAAAAATCACAATTGTAAATCAAACAACAAAAAAACCCCAATTTTTTTAAAATACATTTTACAATTTGTTTGTATTGAATATAAATTCCTACATTGCACTGAAGATTTAATTAGTCAAATGAAATTACTTCCCTCAGTCATTAACTTGCATTAGTTAATTATTCAATTCATACTGTGCTCATTAGAATCAGTTTTGGGTTTTGTGCTTTTAGGTTTTTTTCTCTTATTTTTACAAGTTGTTTAGGAAAGGGTCCATGTTTGCTTCTAAAGTACTTAGGACCAGGAAAGGTACCATGATCCCATTTAGTAGCCCTACATGTTTTCTCAATTATAAGTGAGCCTGGCTAATACTGGCTAACTCTTTTTAAATAATTCCATTAGAGAACATCTGATTGTACCTCTTTGCACACATTTTGCTAAACTTCACTAGCTCACAATAAGTTTTCCCTTCATTTGAATTATCTAGAAAAATCTCAACTAAAGTGATTCCATTACTTATAAAAATGAGATTGAAAAACTACAGAATCTTTACCCATGTTAAAACTATGAAACATTCTTGCATATTCCCTCGCTTTGGAATAGAAGCCAAGTGTTTGAAAAAGAAACAGACCACTGTTTTAGAAACATGTTCCTGTAATCTCTACAAGATACAAAAATACAGTCAAGTCACAAGACTGGAAAGCTGTGGTTGTGCTTGCATAACTGAAGTTCAGCTCTGACAGCTGAACGTCTCAAAAATGTTTCATTTTGCATGTTTTAATCTCTCATAGTTCTTTGGACTAAGCTCTCTCTACACTGCCCACGAAAAACAAGTATCTTGCAGACCAGAGCTATGAAAGTTGAAGTATAACTTTTCCCCAGGCAGTTCACCTGAACGGCTGACAGTGGAACTAAGAGTGGGAATTCACCTTTCCCCATACTTTTAATGAGTTCTAGCAGTCATCCAAACAGAAAGGAAGAGGTGCCTATCACCTTAATTATTTACTCAAACAGGAGAAGAAACAAGTAAGTCCATTGGAACAAAGGTATTTTTAAAAGGACACAGACACTTCCATGCAGGCAGAGCTACATTGTTTTGGCAATCTCACTAAGCTGTGTTCATTAAAGGAGGAAAAAAGACAAATGAAAAAGAAATTTAATCAAACCAGAGCTCACCTCGTTTCTGGAGCACTTCTATTATGAAGAAGGAAGTATTTGTGTGCAGTATGAGCTTTTGCCTCAATACATAAAAAGCTTCACTTGGTACATATACATAGCATTGCCAAAAAAGGAAAGAAAATTGGCAGACTGAAGGACAGGTTGAAGAGCTCTTGAATTTTACTCATTCTCCTCCAAGACTACACAGTCTTAGTATCATCTTTACAGTTCCTATCCCAGAACACGGAACAGTTGGCATGTGAAATAAAATCAGCTCAACCATGTCCGTATTAAGGAATAAAGTGGAGGAAGCAAGATAATGAAGATTCGTTGTCTTGCAGATAATGAGTTTATTTTGTTTATCCAAGACTCTTGGCGAAACGCAGGAGATCGTAGACTACATCTGTAAAACTATGGCATGTGAATGGTAGCTAGTAGCTGATACAGTATCAGCTTCTTTTAAAGGTACTTTATTATGAAAAATCTAAGGGTTAACAATAGTCCATTAGCCCAGATATTTGGGTATCAACATTGTCTCAGACTGCCCCACACATTTCACACTACTTTTCCTCAGAACAGTTAAAAGTAATATGCACAAACAAGAAGGACCCAGGCTCCTCACACCATGACATACTTGAAATAAAGCGGGTAGGTAGGTGCCAGCCTACAGATCAAACATAAGGATAGGGACCTTCTGGCATAGTCTTCCAAGTCTACAGAGCAGATACTAAAAGCATCAAATATTTTCTGCTGGATGGAAGTTTGGTGTTCCCTGCAGGATTCTAAGAACATAGTTAGGTATGCTAGGAATATGAAAAAAGATTAAGCCCCCAAGTTTTCCTGGATAAATCCTTGAAGGTAGAAATTACGTCAACAAAAAAACTACTCAATTGTTTTCATTTCATTAGACAACTTATGAGTAAAGTCTCCCTTTGCTCTTATATAAAAAACAGTCTGCTGCCTTCCTTGACATACATCCTCAACAACCTCTTTGCTGTCTCGTAACACCTCTGCTTGCTGTAGAAGATACCAATGTGGAGAAGCAGTGCACATAACTTCTTCCTCAAGTCCTTTAATAAAAGTATTTCCTGTTGCTTTATTTGAAATGCCTTTATTTTCTTGCTGAGTGTGCTTTGAAAAACATCAAGTAGCAGCCTGTATGAGGACATAACTCAGAAAGCCTTCCTGCTGCCTGTAAGCCTTAATGGAAAGAGTGTGCAGAGAGAAGACAGAATCAAGATCTATGCTTGATAGAAAGCATATTCCATTGGTAAAATTTTCTGGATGTTTGAATGGTTTTAGTCATTAATAATGACAGAAAAAGGGAAGCAGGAAGTAGCTGAGACTGTTTAACAGAATTTAAGCAAAATGCTTTTTGAACACCTGCTTAAGCAGACACGGTGAAGAATTCAAGAGCAAAGCAGAAAAGATTTTTAGGAAGAGAGCTACCTATTTTCTTTGTATGACCAGAGAAAACTCACTGTATTTTCAGGCTTATTAGGATCACTTTAAAATTAACACATCACTAAGTAATCAGCAGTTGAGTTTCAAAACATTCAGTGCTAATAATTGGCATGCAATTCATCTGCACAAACCTTACATAAAGCTCTTACCCAATTCTTCATTTGTGTTGTCATTATCAGTAGCAAATGGAAATTGTTTTTGCTCTGCAAGCAACTTCGCTTGACTCTGCAAAACATCATGTTTTTTAAGTGTTCAGCAAACAACAGTAAACAGAATTTAACAGAAAACCTTCTCTCTTAAATCCTTAAGAGAATGCCTTAAATCTAAAAGTTAAGACTAATGTGATTGCTTTAAGGTAACCAAAAACATTCATGCCTAGTCTTCCACAGGAAGAAAAATTGTTCTTCAGTCAAGTGGCTGATGTTACATTTGCTTACCATGAAGTTTTGGAAGTCTTCCTAAGACACATGCTACTTCATAGGAAAGTTCATACTCTTTACTTCATTATTTATTCCTTTGTCTTTTGCAAAGGGAAGGGGACTACCGAAGAGTAAAACACTGAGAATAAAACACTGAAAAGAATATCACTCCAGCGATAAAGACAAGTTTAACTTAACAGTGCCACACTAAAGTAAAAACAAGTTTCTGTCAGTTATAGACTTTGTTCAGCCAAATTCTGAGTCCAGTTATATGTTAGATAACCTGCAGTTCTACATGGAAAGACTGTAAGTCATTCTGCCTTCAAGAAATGGGAGAAGAATTTTCATCACAGCACCAGCTCCCAATATGTTGAACTGTTGCTCTCTTCAAAACAATTTTTTTTTTGAAACAGAGAAATTCGTACACAAACCAATATACATTTCACTGCCTTAGAAAGAATTGCTAGAAGAACCGCTCGACTACATGAAAGACCTGACCAATATCTGACAAAATAATATCTAAAGAGAATATTCTAGTTAAATAACTGCCTTGGTGGATTTGCAATAAAGAAATTTTATGTCCAAATGCCACCTTTGGAGAAGTTGCTTCAAATTAGAATACTGTTTCCAGGCTCCCCCATAGCCAGTAACTTCTAAACATTTCCAAGGTTAGCCTTCAGCAGAAACATCAGCTTCAACTGAAACTGCTGACAGCCCTAAAGACTCACGATGGAGTACTATGAAATCATACTTTCACGAGCAACTTGAGTTCATTCATACATAAGCCTTCCTGGGACCTATGCCTACTGCCTAATAGCAGTTGAAGTTCAGACAAATAACTACAAATACATTCTAACTGGTTACATAGCTAAAGTGATCTGCAACTTCAACAATCTATTAAAAATTGTTTTGTACATTAAATTCTTGATAGCATACCAGAACTTTTTCTGTGTTGAGAGAAAGCACAGATTCACAAGATGAAGACCCTCCTATGTCACAATCTGATTCATGGAAATGCAGAAATGATGAATCTGTGGGAAAAGAGAGAAAATACCTTTAGGAACTCAGAGCTACATGTATGTTCTATTACCACATCTCCCATTTCCTCATGTTCATCTGGACACCTTCTCGCTTGGGTGCTCCACAGGGCAGAACTTTCATCAAGTGCTTTCTGCACGCAGCACTGCATCCACACAGCCAGGGAAGCAATAGCTGACATGAATGCTTTTACGTGATTAGTTTTATCACTACTTCTGCTTATACTTTTGGCTAAAAATATATGAAAAAATAAAGAAAGTGAAAAAAAGGTGATGGGGGGGTTAAAAAGACAGCAAGCTAGAAGCAAATAAGAAAAGTTTGGGATAGACATGCCCCCATTTGGCATTATGATTCTGTTCTCTGGCCCAAGAAATTAAAGACAAAATTAGCATTCCAATTCCAGAGAGGAAAATAAATGGAATGGACCATACAGAGGCAGGGAAAGAGCTGCTGCTTGAAGTCCAGGAAAAAGAGGTAAAGACTGTAAAAAGCAGACAGAAGTGTAAATTGTCATTGACTGAACATATAAAAAAGTCCTCACAGGTATATTACTAAAGGAGGACATTACAAAAAGTGTGAGAATAATTAAAGCCCATGAAAAGTCAACACAGCTTGTTGGCAGAGCAGAGGAAAATTTTAACACAGGAAACAATCAACAAAACTCCCCAGACTGAAAGACCGCAGAAATCACTACTTCACTGACATGGTGCTTTAACTGCTAACCTAACATAATTGTTAGCTTTTAAATCTCCAGATCTTAAAGCCTGGCTAACTTGAAATATTTCAGAAGTAAACAAGAAAAAGTAAATTAACAGTATTATCTCTTTGATTCCATGTCACAGATATCAAATGCTATCACCTCCCCTAATGTTCGTAAATGTAAGTTTGATGCTAAATTTGAAAGTCTGGGGACAGTGTGTGTTTCTAATTCACTTTTACAGGCACTGTTGTCCTTGTATTTTGATTACATAAGGGCTGCAGTTCACTAACTCACCATTTCTCACAAGTACAGTGCTCAAAGAGAAAAAGAAACAGCCTTCTTGTAAAAAGAAGTCAAAATAGCTTCTAAAATCACTCCCTGTAAGCAGGAACTAAGTTGAGCCATAAACGGTAACTGCTGGGAGAAGTTTTACTATAGAAGCAGGAGTGGTGAAAAGCAGAAGGTCAAAGTTTAAAGTAAGAAAGTCCTGTAAGAACAGTGGCTCACCACCCATAGTCTCCCAAAAAAGCTTTGCCAGTAAGAAGTTTCTGCACTGCCCTTTGTTCCTCAGGTTGGCCAAGCCTTCCCGTGCCATGGCTGTATTATTAACACATTACTGCTCCTGTGCTGGTGTTCCTAAGTCAGTGACAGTTAAGAGCCATCGCTGCAGACTCACTGAGCAAATTTTGCTTCACAAACCAAAACAAAGAGATGCAGGCAGAGTCTCCCTCCAGAATAATTTTCTGCATAACAGCAAGAATTTAGTAAAGGAATTTTTAATAAGGTGGCAAGGAATAAGAACAGCCTATCTGTTACAAGCTACAGGGGGGAAAGGACCCTTCAAATCTTGCAGTTCTTGGCAAAACAAACTGCATTATTCATAGGGAAAAATGGATCTGCCCTTGTCTGCAAGTTAGATACAGTCAAACCTGTACTGCACTGCCCCATTAGCAACTTTAACGTGTGACCAAAACACCAACCAGAGAAATTACCCTGGACCTTGTCGTAGGCTACAAGAGAAACTACTTGAGATAAAAAGATTCTCAGCTTCTGGGAAAGTTGTACTAAAACAAAGACTGAGAGCTTAAGGCAACTGGCAATTTATTTAGGCACAGGATTCAAATAGCAAGGAGTGAGCTGGTATACAGCTATTCCAGGGCAAATACACTGTTCTGTACCTAAGGGCTATCTTATTAACAGCCTATGCAAAGTTCCTGAAGTACCTGATGATTTAAGCAGAATTCCTTATATCAACCCCAATAACACTGGTCTCTTTAAAACAACATCCATCGTTAAAACAAAATCCAACCTTCCAAATGCACCTCTGAAGGAGTGTTCTGCGACAATCATTCCTGTCTCAGTAACAGAAGAGATGCAATCAAATGCTTTGACATTTATTAACTTGTACGGTATGCAGATTTGATCACAACACTGGGTGAAAGTCTTTCTGGTTTATGCTAAAGCTGGAATGATTTGGAGCAATGGTCACCAGAGATAACTTGCATGATCTGATTTAGTGTTTATGTTCTATGGCTCTCAGCCACTGCAGAGCAACCAGGAAAAAAAAGAAAGGAAAAGAAAAAAAAGGAAAAGAAAAAAAAGGAAAAGGAAAAAAAGGAAAAGGAAAAAAAGGAAAAGGAAAAAGGAAAAAGGAAAAAGGAAAAAGGAAAAAGGAAAAAGGAAAA
>VZRW01009597.1:13464-44663 GCA_013398125.1 Aegotheles bennettii
CCGGGCGCTGGCGGCGGGGTCTGGCCGAGCACCGCTCGCCCCGCTCGGTTACGGGCGGGACGGCTCCGGCGTGCTCTGGGCTGGCGACCGCTCCGCATCCCTCTGTGCCCCGCACAGCCGCCCGGCCGTGGTGCTGTCATTGGGTTTAAATAACTTCATTCTCCTCGGCGTCTCCTGCCTGTCCTTGGAGGCTGCTTTCAGGTCTGGACAGGGTTTGTGTGGGCTCGGCCCCGGTGGTCGCTTCTGACCTTTTTTTGCTTTCAGGATGGCTTGGCACGCTGGAATTGGGAAGCTGGGAATGGGGGGATCTGCAGGTACCTCGTGGCTCAGCCTTTGGCTTTACCCATGATTGTGTCTCAGCACCCTGTCTGCTCCTCACACAGCTGGGGAACCTTGTGCTGGAACCAACCACCGAGTACTTCCCAAGGAATCAGCTCCGTACCATTCACATTTCCCTCGCGGGTGTTTTCCCCCAGTTCTGTAGCCCTTGGCACTCTAGGAGTGCTGACAGGAGATGGTTCCATTTACCTACCATGAAGCTATAAATGTAACGTGTGACCAGAACACTTTGTACCACACATGTGATGAATTCCTTTACACTTCATGACTTTGAGTAATTCAGGTGTTTCTTAGATCAAAAACAGAGATCGTAGGCAACCGGATCCAGGAGGTCAGTGGCCAGTGTGTGTTTGGGGAGATTGTGGTTAGCTCAAGCTGGAAGATGTTAGATCTCAGCTTTTGTTATCAACAAGAGGCTGTGAAAACAAGGTATGTACAAATTACTGATGGTAGCAGAAAGAGCCGATTCATATCCTTCTCTTTTCCCAGCCCAGCAGTCAGTTAAAATGGCTTGATGCTGTACGCCAGCTGAACACGTACACCAAACTCTCTGCAGACGTCCCAAAACTGGAGAGATCAGCAGTTTTCTTAGGTAAAAGACAAATAAAGCAATAGGGATTGATTTCTGCTGGCTTTAGACATGCACACTGCAAGGAAAAATTGATTTTTAGTTGCTTTTTTGTGTTAGTATAATGTATCACATTTAGTAGTGGGTATGAACTACGTCGAATCATTGGTAGTCAAACCATGTAGTCAGAATTCATCACCAGTATATGATAAAAATGTAACTGGTTTTCTTTGGAGCTCTTTCATGTAGAATTTCAAACTCATCTTTGAAATCAAGGGCAAATTGGATACAAAGGGACAAGTGTGAAGTGTATGCCTACAGCCATATCACATAAGATTTTAGCACATCTTGTAAACCCAGGTCATCAATTATGGTTATTAATTTGGCTACAATAATCTCTAAGGGAAACTGGGAGCCAGTAGATGGCACCCGTTCCTCTCAGCATTTAACCATTTGAGGTCTGAAGATCCTGGTCTTCCAGAGCTGTGGCATCCCATGTAGAATCAAAGACTTAAGTCCCAGATGCTGTGTTCATCACAAACTCTTACAAAAAAAGTAAAGAACAGAGTAAAAGAGAGCAAAGAATCACGTGTCCCTAGCAAGCTGGAATTCTCTCCACCTTTCTTCATGCAGTTCAAAACTTACTAAAAGCTGAAGGTATTTAAGAAAGATTTGAGGTTTGAGGTGAGAGTAGAAGGTGTGACCACTCAGCCTGAGAAAGTTTTCATCTGTCTTTGTGGAATTGGAGCATCGAGTACTGCTGCTCCACTGTAGCACAAGGGAGATAAGTGAAAAGTACATAGAAAAAATGTGTAGTGATTCTCAACGTGAGGCAAATGGACATCATCTAGATATTTTTTTTTGTTGTTAAAAAGCTTTGGGATACTTGTGTTTCATTCCTATTTTCAAGTAGCACATGAAAATACTGACACATTCAGAAAAAAAACCCAAACAAACAACCCAGCATTTGTTCCATATGATATGTAGCATAAAGGGTTTCTGTCCTTATTTTTTCCTTATTTCCTCAGAAAATTAGGAAAAAGCAGAACACTGCCAAGATCATCACTGTTTTATACTGACCTACAGACTTGCTCGATGCTAGTTTAAAAGTTATCCTTGATAAATTAATAAATCTGCATCTAAAAGGTCTTTGCCATTCTCAGGATGTTCCTGTCATTCAACACCTTTCAGAACATTATCTTGAGGTTGAAGAAGCTAAGTTCTCTCAACAGCATCTTCTGTCTACTTCTACATTTGTTTTTAGGATGCGTTTAACCTGGTCTGGGCCTGACTTTCAGGTGGAAGATTTAAATTTGAATGGCTAAGCAAAATACCATCATTTTGTATTCTGTTATTAATTTGTTGAAAACAATAGATTTTTTTTCTAGAGGCAAATGCTAAAAGCTTCCATTAGGGAACATCTGTTTCCAGCCCACAATATTAAGAGTACAGTTTTGGAACTTCAGCCTAATATTCATGGTGCTGCTTCAGTTTAGTTCCTGCAGCATTTGTTATTTCTCTTAAGACAATTAAAAGTTTCTTTGAGGCCCATATTGTAATTTTAATGTGGGCAAGCATGAAAGACCTCACCAGCTTTAATATCCACTCTGGAAATAAATTTGCAACAGATACTGAAAAGAACTCTTCTATCAAACATGGAAGCCCACCCTTTGCATGGTAACTGGGGGTGGCAGGGGGTGTGTGTGAGGGGGGCTCTGTGGGCACATTAGCATTGCCTCCAACGAAGGTGACTTCTGGTGGTCTCTGCAACTCACGGATCTGGTTTTAGTCCTGTGCTGTGAACGTGCTGATGTTTTCTCTATTCCCAACCAGAAGCCATAGTGAAAGTCAGCCTAGGTGGTTCTTTATAGATAAGCTCTTTGTTAATTATTTTGAGGTCCTTAAAACCTAAATGATCTGTAAGTGATAAGCAAATCTTCACTGAATGTATTATGAACCAGCCATTAACAACAGTAATAAAAAATACTGTTCAGAAAGCATTGCCACTATAGTATTAATGGCATAGGGGGAAAAAAAGCCACGTTCAGCTAACCTGGAATAAATTCTGCAAAGTGCAATTAACATAAAAGGAAATCAGCAAACTTACCTTATTCCAAAATAGAAAGAAAAACATGCAATTTTTTAAATTTTGGGTTTAAATTACATATATGTTGCTATGTTTATATTTTCAAAAATGTTAATTGTTCCAGACCCTGACAAAGAGAAGAAATTATTCATTGCAGTATGTAGAGCTCAGTCAGGATCCCCCTTGAGTTTTGTAATAAGAGAGCCAAATTGCCTGAGCAGTGCACACTTCATTTAGCTTCTCTGCAATTAAAAAATAATTGAAAAGCTCTTTTATTGCAGCAAGGCAGAGAGACTGTAGGTGCTTTGAATGCAAAGCATTTATGTGGTAAGGTAAAGAATCTGTCAAGGGTACAAAGATCCTCCTGGAAAATCATGTTATGTATAAAAGTACGGTTTTTTTCTTATTTATATTACTCAGTCTACATACCAACTCGCTATTGGAAAATGTATCCTATAGGAAAAATTGTAAAATGATATTTTTAATATCAGTTTTCTGAAATGGAATGCATCTTAAACTGGGCTGTTTTGTTTTTCAGCTTATTATGACAGCCCCACCCCCAATAAAGAACAATTCCTGAAAGCAGCACAGCTAATTACATTTTATTGTTTAAGGGTACAACTGGGATTAAGGGCGCTCTTGCAAGATGATGGGTCTCTGTTAGTTTGCCCTATGAACCTATGTAAATGGACCTATGTTCACGTTGAAGCTATGTAAATGTTAAAATTTGCTGTATGTGTAGTCCAGCAAAAAACTGTAGCTTAATTTTGCCAAACTCCCAAGTGCTGGAGAAAAGGATACTAAAATGAAACCGTTTCGCTGATGTTTCTAATGTCCAGAGATTTGCAGACCTATTTCTGGTGTGGTTTTCATCATATTTTTAGTTCAGGGTGAAGCTTGGTTGTTCAATGTATATTTTTATTTTCTGTCGTGTTCTATGGCTTCCTCTTCAAGATAATTTTTCCCTTCTACCACCCCCATCCCCAAATACTTTTACTTTAAAATTCAATTATGTTTTCTGTTGGAGAGAGCACTGTAAAAAAGTCATGTGCATATACTTTAGGAACTTTGCCCTTCAGTGACAGTAGGGATTTCCTCAAATATTTGTACACTGTGTTGTATTTGGCATACGTTTGTGAACTGTGTTCACAGTTGAGTATCTTTAATGAATAAAGAAGAGGTAAGGTTTTTCAGTAGTGTTTTATAAAAGGCTGATAAACATGCAGTCAAAATTAACATTTCAGTACTTCTTTTGTCTTATTTAATACAACTGGGATGTTAAAACTTATGTTACTTTCCTTAACTGTTTTGGATTGCTTTGATCAGAAAGAATCTGATACACTACACTGTGAAGAACGTGGTTGTACCAGCTTGTGAAGATTTCTTTTTTTTTCCTTAAAGCTGCCTTTGCTCATTTTTAAAAAATAATCTTTTTAAGATAACTAAGCAAATTTCTAAGTTGTGAAAATGGAAGCTTTTTTTTTTTTAAACAACAGCATAGTCAAATATTCCTTAATATTTGATTAGTCAAACAATTCCTAAACTAATATCCATTTAAATTCATTGCAATATTGAAATACATTTAACACCTTTTTTTAGGGGAGCAGGGTATCTGCTGGGCTTCTGTGTGTCAATATCAAACATATGTAATTTTCCTTAAATTTACAAATTAAGAAGAAGATGCATAAGTAGAATTTATAGTGTCAAGCTTGACCTTTCTCTTCTGCAACATAATCTGAACATACCTTTTAATCAAATTAAAGTCTATTTTTTTAAGGAAAGATACCAATTATTTCCTGTTTCTCATGTCAGTTACATAGTTAAGGAAGAAATTAAAAACTGGTTTAAAACATAGAGAAATCCTGTTACTTCTTTCTATTATTTTAGAACTGGTTATGATAACTGGGGCATTTTTTTGAGAAAGCCCAAAGAAGATTGAACAAGGTGGGTTTTGTTAAAGCTGTGTGCAGAACTGCAATTGGGAGTGGCTCAAGCACCGGTGGTGTAGTTCACTCTAAACTGCCTGACTAAATCTCAAAAGTAAGCATGCAAGCAGTTCTCCAGAGCTGAGCTGCTCATACTGATCTTCTCTGAAAGTGTTGTGATGATCAATGTCCATAAAGGTACATCGCTCTAACTAGATGAAACTATCTAGTTAAACCTATGTGTAATTAAACTGCATTAACCCTTGCTAGCACTGATTTTGCTGACATCAGGCTCTAGTCCAAAGTTTCCTTTCTAGGTATTTAAGGTTAGCATCAGGTATTTTAGTAGCACAGCTGGAAAAAAATGACAAAAAAGCCAGATATGGAGAAAATTTCATCCCAGAGGGCCTATTAATTAATGTTAATTTATCGGTGTTCTCATGGTATAGCAAGTGTCATTTTCATTTTGTCCAATTAGCCTGGCAGCGCACACATCTTTTGCAGTGAGGTGGTTTGTAGGTCTCCCACGTTCCTGAATGAACTCGTGCTGCTTAGGTCACTGGCTGGATAATCACAGAATCAGGTTTGGGTTGGAAGTGACCTTAAAGATCATCTAGTTCCAACCCCCTGCCATGGGCAGGGGCACCTCCAACAACCCTAACTCTCTCAGCCTGTCTTCATAGGAGAGGTACTTCAGCACCATGATCATCTTCATGGCCCTTCTCTGGACTTGCTCCAACAGCTCCATGTCCTTCTTATGCTGGGGGCTCCAGAACTGGACACAGTATTCCAGGTGGGGTATAAGCACAAAGAACTTTTCCTTCATACCATTGAGACTCAAACAAAAATAAAATATATTAAGAATAGGGCTCTCTTCTATCGCTAGAAAACAGGCAGACATGAATGGGGGAGGGGGGTGTGTGTCTGTGTGTGAAAAGTGGCAGATTTTCTTTCTCTGTAGAAGTAACACAAGAGAAATAAGATTCTTAGATCTTTGGTGGTGGTATGCTGAACTAAAGGTCATTTTTACAGCTGCAGAAGATTTGGTTGTGACTGCCAGAAGCTGTGGAGCAGAAGACCCATTCTTATGGGTAACATCACTATATGTGTATTCTTTTGTAGCAGTCTCCTTACATATCTGCAGTAGAATTTCTTGGTTAGTTTTGCCTGGAGGGTTGGTCTGATATATTTAATTGTCTAAAATTCATGTCAAATGTCAGTGAAAATTTTTCACTTTTCACTTCCACTTCATGTGTTAATTGCAGGTTTTTTGATCGGTGTTTGCTTGGGTTCCTCCACTTGAAAAGATCATTCTTCACTCTTCTCAGAAAGATTTTTGACCTTGGTCAAAAAATGTTCTGTTGTAGGAAAAAAATGAGAGCATAATAAATCCTGGATTATGTAGTATATCCTTCATCTAACCTTTATGACATCCACTGTGTTCAAGGATAATCTTTTGTACGTGCTTGTCCAGTGCTGGTGTGAGTAAGCCTACAAAAAAAGTGGAGTTTTCCTGTGCTACATCAACACAAAGATTTGACGTATGTAAATTACCATCTATAAGAATATCTGTTTTCCCTGTAGAAAGAAATGAAGCAAGACACTGCCTTTAATTATAGTTGCAATTTCCTTTTCACTCTATTAAATCCTGTAGCTGTGGTCTTCTGTTAATTACGTCCTTTCTTCCATCTTGCTCACTTTAATTTTAGACCTATTAAACTGTTGGTTCATTGAGTCAAATTTTTAATTCATTACCTCTAACTTGTGTACTGTAATACACAGTATTTTCTTTTCTAATCCAAATGAGTTTGTTGGGTGTTTTTCTTGAGCTGGACCAAGAAACACGGATGAACAGCAGCAACATTCATTAGACACTCTTCAACTTACACATTTGTTTGGATGTTTTTCTTGATGTGGATGTTGGGCTTTTGAGTCAATTTGCTAATGAAATCTTGCATTTTCAAATTCTCCAATAATAATTCTGGTAAATAGCAAGGCAAAGTTAACTCTGGACACAAGGAATCCCTATAAAATTGAAAAAACCTTTCTGTTCTTTCCTGGGCATTGGTCGTAGGTGTGTGTTGCCTGATGCTGCAGTTTTGACAGTTTTGACTGTTACAGCATTTCAGAAAGCTGTGTACAGATTTCCCTTCTGGCAGTGCACAGCCATGCACTTGTTAGAAATGGAAATAGAGATTGTTTTATGAATGTTGTACTCTGAACGTGGCAGCTGATGCGAAGGCCCATGGGAGCAGTGTTGGCTGAGGACAGGTTGGAGGAAGCAAGTACCTGAACTGGAGGATCAGCAGCAGGAGAAAGCTGACCTGCAGGCAAGCAGGCAACCCTTTTGCAAGTGCACTTGCTTGAGCCAAAGTGGTTGCTGTGATCAACTGCTGCTGCTCCTCAGCTCTCTGCTAGAAGTTATTCCCCCCTCAGCTCTGCTAGATGAGCCTTTGGTAAGAGTGTTATTTAACCATCCTGTTTACAGTTAGTATTTTTATTAGCCTTTTGTTAGCCCTTCTCATTTAACTCAAGTCAAGGAGTGACCACCCATGCAGGTAAGTCAGTACATCTGAAGGGGGTTGATGCCAAGCAGTTCCCAGTGGCCAGGATGAAATAACTTCTTCAGCTGGCACAGCAGCAACCAATAGGTGTATTGGAGCAGTAATGGCCTAGTGTCTTCCCACTGTTTAGTAGCAACTGCTGACTCTTTGGCCATACCCTTGTGTGAAAACTACATTATCAGTAATCTGAATATATTGGTGTTTGTTCAATAATGAAAAATCAGTTGAAACATCCAGACAATTTACCAGTACAGAAGAGCAGTGCAACAGCAAAAAATATTTACTGCCTTCTTGAAGGAAAGAAAGAAAAAGTTAGGGTAGGAGGATAAAGCATCTCTGAAAAGAAGGAATTGATAGAAAAAATTAATTTTCCTTCAAAAAAAATACAGAAAAAAACCCAAACCAAAACACCCAGTAGATAAGCCATGATCAGTTAACCTTTAACAAGATACTGGTGTGTTTCTTGAGTCTTGGAAAGGTAGTTTGTTTTTTTGCATCTATAGGGCACCAACTTAAGTACATCCTTGCATAGCTTATTATCTGTGTGAATCTGAAGCCTGTAAAAATCAATAATGTATCTTTCTGTTTTATAAGGGAAGTCTGTGTGTCAATTGTAGTGTCAAGGGAGGGGAAGCAATTTTTCTGGATGGATTAAAAACCTATTGAAATTAAAGGTTACATTAAGGAAAGACTAATGAAGAATTAATAGCTAATTTGGATTTATGTACTTGTGCTAAGATTAGAGAAACATTTCATAAACCCTTACTTTCTTTTTTTCTTTTTTTGGAGGAGAGGTTTCCCTAATTCTTGTTCTTTTGTGACTTTCAGAAGTCCTGCCAGAAACCTGTGGACAAATACATTGAGTATGATCCTGTTATCATCTTGATTAATGCTGTTTTGTGTAAAGCACAAGCATACAGGCACATTCTTTTCAATACAAAGATAAATGTAAGTTACTATGAACCTACCCTGTGACATTTTTTTTATTAAATATATATTTAGATTTGGTAAATTGATTGTAATAGTTGTAAAGTTTTAGAGACTGTTCTCTTCCTGCCCTTCCACAGGTTCCAGCAAGCTGAACCAGTTATATCACAAACAGAACACATGAAAATCTCAAACTCTAGCTGTTACTAAGAAAGTTACTGTCTCCACAGTAGTGATGCCACAATACTAGCAAATACAGCAGTCATCTTACATGTTAAAGAGAAGCAACTCCGTGGAACTGTTCATGCAGTTTTTCTACACCCTCTAATTTGCCTATCATGTTAATTGATGATGCGCAAAACTACACGGGAAGAGAAAGATCTAATTTCAAATGAATTTCCAAATTTCTGTTGGAAACAACGCTTTCTGGAATGATCTATAGTAGTATAACATACCATATGAACAATACTATGCCAATTAAACCTACTGTACTAACTTTTCATTAGTTTCTGGAATGATCTATAGTAGTATAACATACCATATGAACAATACTATGCCAATTAAACCTACTGTACTAACTTTTCATTAGTTTCTTCCTGAGACTTAACCGTGCCCTCAATACTATGGCAAAAGACAGTAGCTTTCACATGAAGCGTTGATGCAGTTATGTAGTCAACTTAGTTGTGCTGCCAGGCTGGAGTGTAGAGTTGTAGGTTTTCTGACAGAAATGCATATTTTTACTTTAAGGATTGATTTCCAAGGAGAGGGAAGCTAATCTAGAGCAAACTATGCAAGCATAAGTGTATGCTGTGTTCATGTTGATACCCCTTGGCCAGTCTAGTGTTGAGCAGTGTAGATAAATATATTCACCTTGTCTGTCAAGCATAAATCTGACTAAAGATTTTTAATTAATTCAGTGCTTCTGAAGAATGGTAATTATGTTTTCTGTGCGGCTTCTGTGGAAACCTCATCTATTCAAATAAATTGAATTTTAAACTGGCTTAGCCTGTGCATGTATGTTCAATTGTCATAACTAGTCCCTAATGGAAAAAGCAGAATCCATGCACAGGGATTGCATTGGTTTATTTAAATCCATATAAAATCAGAATTTACCCTACATTACACACTGGCATGTGGACTGTTTAATGTGGAAACATGCTAACTATGGGCCCTCACAACATCATCTTTGCAGTCACTTCAGAGGATGTTTTTAAGTTTTGTTTGCTTATATAGCTTCATTTATTTTTGGTACCTCATTCTTAACTGAACTAAGAAATGGTTTTGGTGTAACTACACTACCAGCTTCTTCGAATGGAGATTGTCTCAGGGGAAAAAAGAAATAAGGCTATTCAAACCATTTCACTGACTGGAGTAGTTGACCTTAAACTGAAACTTTTGATAGTATAATTCTACTAGCTACGGTGTAATTTTGTTGTTGTATTCCTAAGTGAAACAGCATTCCCAATTTTAAACAAGTGTGTAGAGCAGGCTTTAGAAGCCACAGTTATACGCTGCCTTCTGTATGGAACTGTTCATGCGGTTTTCTACACCCTCTAATTTGCCTGTCACGTTAATTGATGTTAAAAGGATCATGTGCTAAACTAGTGGCTCAACAGAAGTAATGTGCTTATATTTATAAACAAAATAATAAACCTATAGAGCTTGTTTATGTACTGATGTTGAAATGTATTTTAAATACCACTTTCATACTAATGCTTTAATTTATACTGATATTTAATACTAATGCTTTTATTATTCTTTCATTTACCAGATTCATGGGAAGCTCTGCATATTTTGTTTGCTCTGTGAAGCTTATCTGAGGTGGTTGCAACTACAGGATTCAAGCCAAAATACAGATCCTGATGACTTAATCAGATATGCCAAGGAATGGGATTTTTATAGAATGTTTGGTATAGCTTCTTTAGGTAAGATTGATAATTAGTTCCTGTCACTATGGACTCTTTAAGCATTGAATAACTTCATGAGTCTTTCAACAAGCCCGTACTGCAAAAATTAATACAGAATGGATGGCATGTCCAACCCAGTATGGTTAAACAATTATACACATACTCTCTAATTTGCCTTCAGTTAATGCAAATGCATATTTTGATCCTGATTACAGTTCAGACTGATATGATCAGCATTAGATATCAGATATCAGAAGCACTGAACAATGTCAATGTTCAGAAACCTTTGTCTGAATCCATTTACATAGTTTGAAGACCAATGTGGAGTTCAGCCTTATTCCATATTTCATGTTGGCTTCAAGGTTTATTATTCATTAAGGTGATACCATGTTAAGGATGATCCTTATGGAAGTAAACAATAATTGGGAAAAGCTGTGTCTGGGGGTTTTTTTAAAGGGATAAACAAAATTACATAGCATTGTCATCACTGGTAAAGAGTAAACACTGAGCTCTAAGACTATGTTTGAAGGCAGGGGAGGGGTTTTGTTTTATTTTGGTTAATACTTTTCTTCTCATACTTTTTCTGGTGATAGTATTTAAAAACTAGTATTTCCTTTAGGCATTCAGAGTTTAACTTAAGCCATTTATTGTCTAGTGTTCCTCTAAGTAGGTTTTCATAATATGTCAGTAAAAATGTTGGAACTCATTTTTCAGTAATAATTCACCTATTACAGTTGTTGTGAGAGTTGCTTTGACATCTGCATTAATTTCAGTGTTACACAGGGATGCGGTGTCAGAAAAAGTCTTAGAGCTCAATGTAGTGCTGGATGAAAAGGGTTCATTGCTGGTGACCTTTTCAAAGAAAAATAGTATTGATTTTGTTTTACAGACTAACAGACAATTGAAAAAAACCTCTCCTTTTGTTAAAAAAGAAAACTAAAGAGGTTCTTATGCTAAACTTTCTGTGCTCTATGGTGTCAGAAATTATGAGTATGACAATCCTACGGTATGACAATTCTGAATGTCATGATATTGAATTAGCTTAAGTATGTAATAGTAATATTTGCCTATTAAAATGAACAGATGGAGGACATGTTCATATTTGCTTTTAAGGAGCAGTGGTTCAGTTGCATTTGGGACATGTCATTTTGCTGAACTTCATCCAAAAATGACTTGATTTTGGCACTTCATTCTCTCTTTCCAACTCCTCTTATTTCCTTTTAGAACAAACTTCATTTTTAGTTGGCATTTTTATTATCCTATGGTGGCTGAGACCTGAGATGCTGAAAACAAAGTCTGACTTCATTTTACTTCTCAAAGCACTGCTTTTGTCCAGCTATGGAAAGCTTTTGCTAATTCCAGCTGTAATTTGGGAACATGACTACACGCCTTTGTGCCTTGCGTTTATAAAAGTGTTTGTCTTGATATCAAACTCTCAGGCAATTAGAGGTACGTTTTTGCTTTTTTGTTACTACATTATTTGTATAGAATGTGTGTGAGAGAATGCAGCTGTTACAGAAGTCATTATTATTGTTGTTATATTCTTTTAATCGGTATTAGATATGTGACTGAAATGGCTCTAGCTTATAACTTATTTAGACTGTAATAGAGAATGAATGAAACAAAGCACTTCATTAAAAAAAGAAAAAGCACCTCTTATCTCACCATTGTCTCTTTGTATATGCTGTATTATATCTGTCAGATCCATCAGTTAGAAACTGAGACAACTCATCATGGAACATTGGAACATAAAATAGAGTTCTTTGTCCAGAAAATGAAAATTTCATGTTAATTTTAGGCATGGCTTTTGAATGCAGACTTTTAACAGAGTTATGTGATTTCTTATACATACAAATTGATATGAATTCTCACATGGTTTCTATGATCTTCTTAAACAGTAAGTAATAAATTTATTCTCTTTTCTTTTGCAGTTACATTGAACTTGAACCGAATGCTCCCTTGGTTGGCCATCTTCTTTGGATTAATTTTGGAAAATGGTGTGGTCTGCTTGTTCCAAAAAATGGGATGGGATGTTTGAAACGTCAGCCCAGATCTGAAGAAATAACAACAACATGATATCATTTTCCAAGAACGATATCTGCCAGCAGGCTCCAAAGACACTATTTCCATAGTAATAAGGAAGGTGATAGATAAAAACTTGCATTAGTGGTGAGCGTAGACAGTTTTAGGATGAGTTAAAATGAGAAACTTCAAAGTTTGGCTATATTATGTGGTGAGCCGTAAAACATCAGTCCTAGCTTGTTTCTTTTCCCATTTAAAAACATGAATGTGTCACTATCCTAGTAACTTTATAAATCTGGCTGCATAGCTATGGTTGTAACAAAAAAGACACACTAAAAAAATTCAGCACTGCTACCAATCACTGTATTTTGGCAGAAAGAGGAGGATGAATTGTTCCCTTAAGAGGAAGGAAGAGAGTCAGTGGAAAAATGGAAAAGCCAAAATTTATATTTCCGCAAAAACATATTTTCAAATAGAAAAGTGAACATGTGCGGTTTATTAGAGAAGGCAAGTATTGCAGAGTAAAACTTCAGTGGGAAAACTAAGTTGCATTCTCTGGAATGTTTATGTAACAATCCAAAATAATAAAATATCTAGTTCTAGAGTAGCCTCTAGGAACTACAGTTTTAACTGACATGGAATTTTATGTGATCTCATAAATGCTGCTGCGTTGTTCTGAAAGCTGAAAAGAGAGGGAAAGAACTCTGATCCCCAGCATACATGGTCATTTAGCAAATGGCTTCTTCTGCATTTAATATTAAGCTGCATCCTCTGCACCCAGCTGTCATCTGGCAGCAGGCTTAGTGGAAGCAAAAAGTGAAGTACGAGGCTGCCCAGCAATGGAGTAGTACTTGTTAAAAAAGACAAAACAAAACAAAAACAAACAACCAAACAAAAAAACCCACCGTGTTTAGGCCTAAATTAGTGAAGAAACATTTATAGAAGTTCTGCACCTTTTTCCCCAGCAGGCAGCGTGGGCTACATGGCTCACAAGGCACAATCGGTTTCCACACAACAGTAATTAGGACACAAACCTATTTCTTTTGTGCTGATCAGTTCCCAATATGTTCCATCCAATGTTTAATTCTCCTGCTCCAGTTCTGGAAGGCTGTACTACCTATAGGTACTACTTCCATTCTTCATTTTCCTCGGATGCAATCTCCTATCTGTTTTGCAAAATGCATCAAATAACATTTTGCAACATCTTCAAGTTAATTCCAAATAGGTTTAGACTAAGTCTAGATTATGACCACAGAAGAGCTCAAACATGTTTGTCTGCAACAGCCCATGCCACAGTAAGTTACTTGGTCAGAAAAGCAAATGTTTGCTGATTATGTTTTAAATAGGTCAGAGGCTGAAACCACTCATGTGCCATTTGCGTTACACTTTGCATCTTTCTGAGCCTGTAGAGAAGGCAAAAAAACCCAAAACAAAACAAAATTGCAACCTCTCTTAACTACATGAGACAGTTTAACACTGCAACTGCCCCAGCGAGGACATAGTTGTGAAGGTGTATGAGGGATCCACCTTGCTACTGGTGTCAGTCAGTGGCCAGACAATTTAGCATAGGTGTGCAGTTGCTCACTGGCTGAGCAGCAGCTTTGGCAACACAGGTTGAATGAAAAAACATGCTTTGCTTTACATAATTAGATTTGGGGAGATACTCCACCCCCAAAAGGCTTTTTACAAACAGTATGTTGCTAAAGGTGCTTTGAGTAGCACTCATCTTCCTCCCATAGCACACAGTGTTGCAACAGAGGCTGCAGGTTGAGAATATACAAAGGAAAGAGCAGCGAGTATTATAGAAAAGCTTCAGAGATCCTGGTCTGCCCTGCTTTCATTTTTCTCCTTCACCTTCTGCCTGGAGAGGGAATGAAATTGTACTGTAGCAGAGAGGATGATAGAAGAATATGCATAAGGAAAATGCTGGTGCCTACTGAGCCAAACTGTGCTTGTTACTGCAGCTGTCATCTGGCTCTCACCCAGCTCTCTGTTCATCTTAGTATGACCTTAGCATTGCAGCTGACTAAATTTCTCACCACTCTCTATGTCCCTCTTCAGGAAATGCACATTCTTTGTATCGCCAATTTTGTTTTTCTAATGATGTAACAACAATGCTTTGGTTTGTTCCTCTTAAGTTAGCTTTTTTATTATTATTATTTATTAATCTTAAGTGACATGGTTATACACAAAAGTTTATTTTTTTCAGAAATTTCTTCCTTGTCCTGGCAACTGGTTTCAGTCTAAATGCTGAGCGAAGCACATTTAAGTGTGACTAATGCAAGGGGAAGAGTTTTGTATTACATGTAATGTAAATATTGCCTAGTCAGCAGCAAAGTTGTAAATACAATGTACATAAATTTTGTTTGGGAACAGTTTTCCGAAAGTTTATTTTGAATGAAAAAAATTTCATTTCAGGACATTTTCTGAGTTTTATTCAGAGGAACTAAAATGGACATGAAGACATTCCAAAAGAAGAAACACTTATCTGTTGTGTTGCATGTGCTAATAACATATCGGTTGTGCACTCTGTAGTGCTATCAAGAGTCACCTATGTCCTTACACAACTTTGGGGGTGGAGAAGAAAATGAAGAGCTACAGAGCTGTGCAATGAAAGCAGATGTTACACAGGTTTTCAATCTTCAGAGGCATCATTACATTCTGCCTCGTGTGGTTTTATGGCTACTCATCGAACATGACAAATATGCTTCATAAATCCAAGGGGAACTGGAGGATGTCCTCTGTGTGTGTGGGCAGGTGTGTGCATTTTTGATGCCTTTGGAAAAGGATTCCATATGGTGCTTGAGAGAATCTAGCCTATTTTAAGGTCCTGCCTGTTTAAAGCAGTCATCGCTCTCTCTCGCTTGTATTCATTTTTGTCTTTTGAGCTCCTCTTCTTTTATAAACTCTTTGTAATTAGTCGTCTGCACTGGAAGGTGTATGACAAAGAGCCTGTCCTTTCTGTATGTCTTCAGTTGCTTCCTTAATTTATGGGAAAGGATTTGCTTGCGTTAAAAATTTAAACAGCTTGCAAATGAGCTCATGTAAACTCTGAGTTTTGCTTGGAATCAAGAGGGGTATTGTGGCCTATGGGAAATTTGTGGGACGTGGAACAAATTCCAGAATTCTGTCAGATGAGATGCACATAACCAGTGATGCTATTCAGACTTGAGCTGAGCAATGGTTTAGTGATTTGCACAGTGGGAGCCGGGAACTTTACCTGAGCCCATGGTCGGGTAGCAAGTATTTAGAAAATACTCTGTACAAAGTTGGAAAATTAAGAGTATAAGATAGGAGGGGTTAAAGGAGAGTGTAGGTGTCTGGCAGACTTCTACAAAATTAAGAGTTGAGAAGACTATAAAAACTTCAGGATAGAATCTCAAGAAAAATTAATGTTGTAAGAAATGATGCAGTATAGATCAGTATGAGTGTATGATTAAGCAAATATGTGAATGTCCTACTCCTAAGTTTTCAAAGGATGAACATGAAAGAAGAATATTTTTGTAGACATTTTTGTCATAGTCTAAGTGATAGCATTAAATGTCAAAGGATATCTTCCAAACAGTAAAGTCTATGGATTTCCCTAGAAAAGTTACTGATAACCTCGTTACTTCAGTGGTTTGCAATCCATCCTTGAAAATACACTTTTATGAGCAGAATTACCAGTTGGACAGAGATAGAAATAGTCACTGCGAATAGGAAGAGCTGTGCAACAACAGAGCTTCTCCCTTCATTGTGCAGTAGTGGTGTTGCATTAGGTTTTGCTGGTGGAGACAAAGGCCACTACCCTTGTGACCTCTTGCAAGTACAGACAAGCGAGTCCTTTCTTCCATGACACGTTGTATCTCAGGCATATAAACGGCCATTTGTTAGCCCAGTCTTCACTGAACGAAAGTAAAATAGGACATCTGCACTGGAAAACTATTAGCAGCTGATTTCTCATAAAACAAGAAAGCCGTTGTTTGCCAGGAGCTTGCATGCTTTTGCAATCCATCGGGTCTCCCCCAGTTGGGGAGTGCTAAGCACCACAGTGCCATCTGGAGTTGAAAAATAAAGCAGTATTGTTTCCAAAACTGGAAGGAACATAAAAGGACTGTAAGTACGTATTCTTTGATTAATTTTTGTTTTGTAAAGTCAGAAACTCAAGTTTTTAAAATTAACATTCATTTTCAGTTTGGAGAAATGGTAGAGTGAAGTTAATGATGAAAAATAGGTCACAAAATGCTTGAGTTGGTGACTTGGTATCAAGGACAACTCAATATATGCACCATGAAAGCCATAAATGCAAATTATTTTAGCACAGCATCTCTTTGTTTAAGACATAAACAGTCCTGCAAGCAGTGATTATTCTGAGTAGCCTTGCTGAGCTCAGAGAAAATCCATGTGGCAAAAGACATATTGAATGCATTCCTCCGCTGCTAAAAATCAACAGGAATTTTGTTGCTGAATTAATTTGAAACCCAGGTTGCTGCAGTTGAAATTTGCAGGAAGGTGTATATATCAAGATTCTCATTTTCTCTCCCACCTCTTATAATGCTGTTCTGACCTTAGTCTTTCCAATAATGCTTACTATATTTACTGAGGTGACTAGAAAGAATATCTGAACATGAGGGGCTTTGTAAAAATCTAAACATGATCTGCTGTCCTAAATTTGTAAGGCTCTTCTGAGCCCTGTATAAATAAGTGGGAGGTCTGTAAAGCGGCTAGGAAACACTGCCAATGATGTTTTAATTGCTATTCATTAGGATAATAGATATTTTTTGGTTTGTGGTAGGTTTTTTTCCTGGGTAAAAATGTGGTTTAAATTCCTTTACATAGTAGCATAAGAGTAGGAACTCACAGCATACATGTGCTGGCTGCTGCAGAAATAAATTCAGATGACCTCCATAATTTCTTATAATCTCTAACTGTAATTCTGAGTATGTTTTTAGGCAAAAGAACTTTTGTCCATAAGCTGCACAGAAGTGCTTGCCATAGCAATCTGAGCAGAGCAGTGAAGACCTGAATCCTAATCCTGGCTATAAGAATGCTGTGACCTTGAGCAAGTCATATATGTGGCAGCATAAAATGATTGTACCTCCACCATCACAGGATTTGGGGGAGGATTAATTTGTTCACGTCTGCTTAAAAAGATGAAAAACATTAAGTCCTCTCAGCTGCAGGTTGCTGGGAGTCAGTCAGTGCCATGGGTGTCAGATACTGAAACAGAAATGATGGGAGCTAGAGAACATGAATATTGAAAATGACATGTTTAAAGAAGTCTTCTTTGTTATGTTAAGGGAAGTTTTAATTCTGACCCTTGCTGGCATGCAGTTCTCTAACATACATATCTGAAGACTTTTAGGGATATATACAGCAAATCATGAATCCCTTATTGTGAATTTTAAGTTACTGCAGCTGCTGTGTGCCAAAATAAATCTGAAATTAGTTAAAAAACGTGGAGAGGAGGGAGTTGGTACAGTAACTGATATTACTGTCAGCCATTTGAAAGGAAAATTAAAGTATCTTCTATGGCAGTTTGAGGCTTTCGGATAAAAAGCAGAGGCGGGTCTAGCTTAAATGTTTTTTTAAATATTACAAACCATTGGTATCTTTTCAGTAAATGAATCCAGTAACATTGCACAAATTTAAACAAAAACCCAAAATCTCAACAATGCAGAAGTGGTTCCACTCACCTCGCACTCCCTGCTCAGAACTCTGTAAGCATCTGCAGGCATCACCTTTACAGCGATTCCCTGCCACGCAGGCTGGAGCCTATCTGCTGCGGTCCTATATGCATCGCTCCTGAACTTTGATCCCTTCTTTGGTGTCTCGCTTTACTTCCAGGATAAAGCTTTGGTTCTAACCTTCAAAGCCACTGATGTGGTGTTTTGACTTCAGCAGAGATAGCATCTCTTTGTCTCAGTAGGACTACAGCATTCTTTTGATCACCAGATGTCAAAAGCCAACGAAAGTGTAATAATAACTAGGAAGAAAGCATTCTCCATTGAGATCATCCATTGCATAATGAAGTGCCACATACCAACACCAGGAAAAATGGCTTGGGCTGTGTGGGATGGGGAGCAAAAGTGAATATATCACTTTGAGCTACTCATCAATTTTTTTCAACAGGAAACTCTCTTTCCCTATGAGGGCATTTTTCCTACTTGGTAGTATGGAAATAGCAAGTGGGTTGCCCAGCAAGGACAGCACACTCCATCTCTTACTCATTCTGTCCTGGAGAGACCAAAATGAAAAGAAGACAGTGCTGATTAGTGAAGAATTTTTTTAGCAAGGTCGGACAGATCATTGGTTGGACCTCTCCTTTGGAAAAGCAAATTAACTTTGCTATGGATGAACACAATGGTAGGTATACATTTCTTTATATAACCACAGGGCAATACTTGGTTTGTATTAAAAGTTGCGTATTTTCAAACTTTATTTTACACTTCTTTCATTTTAAGTGGATTTTCCCCTAAAAATTCTGCTCAATTGAATTATGCAATTTATCTAAATGTGGGGTGGGAGGGGACTGTAGATGGAGAGAGAGAGAGAAGGTCAGTTCTATTCTTACAGCCTGCACATTTTCTGCCTTATCTATGTATAAAATTGTGCAGCTTCTGACCATATAAAGATCCTACATTGAAAGGAAAGGCCACCTGGGAGAAAGGCACATTATTCTCACAATAATTTGGCTATTGTGCAACAGGACAGATTGTATCAGTTTAAAAGAAATAAAAGTCATGTCCCTGATAAAGCAGAATCAGAAACATGTACAGATCATGTCTCCATTCCCTCAGTGTTACTCATCTGCTTTCATTTAAAAAAATGCCAGCATGGTAGATGCTAATCTAATTCAGCTGTAAGGAAAGCTTTGATCAAAAGTTGTGAGAGGTGTTTTTAATCCTCTACAATACGCCCTGATAGAGAACCGCAAAACAGGAAGCCCTTGCACACAGATCCTTCCTTGTTATAATGGCAGGGTGGAAGGTGCCGTCTGTAATTCCATGCCATTATACCAAAAAGTGCTGGCTCCTATAAACTCGCAGCAGCTGCTCCTGAAGGCTCAGCTCTTTGTCCTGGGCTGGCAGCTGCTACTGCTGATGGGAAGAGTTTTGTTTTCACAGAATCAGATGGGGCTAGAAGTGAACTCGGAGGTCATCTGGTCCTTCCTCCAGCTGTGAGGCTGGATGGGCACTCTTGACAAATGTTCTCACTGGCAGGATCCTGGCTCTGAGAGACTGACACTAAGCCACCTTTCCCAAATTAGGGGGCCTGTCACCTCTTAGTGCATGCAATAGCATTTTGATGCCCAGTTGTTTTTCAGCTTTTCAACTATCACCATTCAAGCAGTATGATTTTCTGAAAATACAAGATTTTACTTGAGGAATCCATTGTGAAGATGCTGGATTGATCTTCTAGCAAGTTTGCATCCTCTTTTTTTATTCTCTAGGTTGTGCGCTTCAAATTCTCTGCTACTCCCTGCAACAGCCTTGCAAAGCCAGCAACATGAAAAACCATCAGACAAATTCCTTGACTGTAGGACTGCAAAGCACTTAGGACTTTCAAATAACTGAGGCAGCCTGTACCTCTTCAAATCTACTACAGGCTGCTTGTAAGGACTTATACATTGGGTTATGCGCAGTTAAGTTGAAACAAAAATATGGTTGCTGCCTACAGACTAAAGCATTTAATTCAGAATGGAATGAGAGAATGGGCATGGTGAGTTTAGATTGCTGTTCCTGGAGAATAAATGCATCTGTACAAACTCCCTTCTAATTTGCAAAATAAATTGTAGTGTAAATTTCCATAGCTGGCACACTTTTAAGCAGACGCTCTTACAAATTAATGCCTGCGGTAACAGTGAGATACGCTTGGCTTCTCTAGTACTGATTGATGTATACTGTCTGCACACACCTGCATTTGAAGGCAGAGAAAAGAGTTTTATTCTCTATGAGGAGTGACTTTGAGAGCCTGGAACAGTCCCACATTTGCAACAGAAATAGAAAGGACTTTTTGAATGACTGGCTAGTGATAAGTGGCACAGGGGAAAGAAGTCCTATTGTGTAACCACATGGAGCACTGGAGACAAGACAAATCTATTTACATATGAAAACTCGGACCTCAAGCAAATCTTGCCAAAAAGGACATGAGACAGGATAAAAGGAACGCATAAACCAGAATTCCTTTTCCTCACAGAGATTACCTCAAATTTCTACCTCTCTCATTTATTATTAAATTTCAATCCTTTATGCGAGCTCAGTGACGGCCCCCAAACTACACTAGAGCTTTGTTCATAAATGTCTTTCCTCTTCTAAAAACACACACTACGAGACGTATAAATTACATAGTGAATAGATGTTATATATTCAATTTCTCTCTACGGGTTATAGTGTATGATGCAAGGTATTTAAGGAAATGCTTAGCAACTTGACTAAGTATCAATGAGAAAGAGCAAGGGTAACTCAATGACCCAAGCTAAGATTCTGTATGATTTGTGCAATATTAAACAGAAGAAAAAAGGAGCATCGAGACTCTTAGAGAGAATATAGGCATGCTGTGTTCAGACAGGATAAAAACCAAATAGTAACAGAACATTGATATTCTAGTGCTATGAGAAATTAAATTTCACCCTGATTTGATGTATTATTTTTCTTTCAGCTGATTCTGATAAAGTGTCCTTCCCCTATACCAAACAACTATTTTAACATTTCAGTAGTTTACCTTTTTTGTAACGTAGCATATAAAAAACAATTTTATTCCATGATATGAACAGCCTATGATGTTATTTAGTAATAATGGAACAAGTTAGAAATGTGGCCCCGTGTCTAAGCGTGTACTTTATCTGCTCAAAACTTTATATCAGTCCTTGTTAATTTGCCTCCACATGCCCTGCTTGAACTTTCCAATATCTTAAGCAACACTAACAAAATTGTAGGCTGTGAGGGCTTTCAATGCATATAATGAGTGCTACAGGTTTTTGTTAAATTTCGGATTCAGTTAAACCAAAGACACTGTAAAAGGTTGAGTTGAGAGGAAAAACAATGCAATGTGCTGTCCCTATCGTCCAGGTGTTTTATAACTGAAACAACAACCTTATTATGTTGCCTTTTTGTAAATGATTTAAAAGGTTCTGCTGTTTGACTAGTCAGAAGTTTAAGCAAGAGCTGGTAGGGCTCAGACAGGCAACTTTATTGTTTGTGCCAGTGCCTGGTATCCTGAGCAAAAACGAGCTTTAAAACTCTTATTCATGTGTCTAGCCAGATAATCACAGGGATGTTTCTGACCCATGGAAGAAATGCTTGTGATTTCTGAAAGGGAGTAGTTAGCACAGCGAGGAGGATTGAATTGCTTCTGCTAACATGAATTTAAAGCAGTGGTTTGACACAGGATTGAACTCTCCATGAACTAACAATTCTAAACAGTCTGCTTTGGTCATTTTAAAAAATCCTAATAATGCATGATTTGCATGGGATTCCTCCTCTCATTTTAGATTGAGGAATTCTGAAAGGTTACATTCTCTTAAAGACGTTATCTTAACGATGTCCTAGCATGTATGCAGTTAAAACCGTGGCAAAAGTTCAGTGGAGAGCTGCAATAGTCACAAGCCTGTGTATTTCAATAGCAAATGGGTTATCTCTTTACACTGCATACCAACCTTATCTGAAAAATTTAAATTCTACTGCTAAAAGCACATTCCTCTGAAATCAGATGTGGGCTTCACTACTCAGGACCGGTTGTTTCCACATTCATCTAATGAATTCTCCTGAATAGAAAGGATGAAAGGGAGACAAAAAAGTAAGGAAAACAGACTTAGGCAGTGAAGATTCATCCCCTCCAAAGCTCTGTCATTTAAAAACAAACCACCAAACTCACTGCTGGTCATCTGAAGCTAGAACTCCTTGAAATTCCCAGAAAGTGTTAAAATCAATATAAGATGACTTTGCAGATGAGACAGAGCTTTTAACTAGTTTGCTAAGAAAACAAGTTAGTTATTTTAGGTCATACAGCGTTGTCAAGAGTTGAATTTAGTAGCTTCAAATAAACCAAAGACAACATTAGATAGAAAAATGTACATTTGAGTTGTTTTCTGAGAAAATGCACGTAGTGTATGAAAAGGACTATGACCCTAAAACTACAGTGGTAATATAACCTCTACAGACAGGCATCATGAAAACTGGCATGAATCCTTTCAACATGGCTGAAGGACACAAAGCTACACGTTGGAGAAGAATGGACCTGTTGATATGGTTCCTTTTGGCGTGTACCCGGTCAATCCTCCCGTTTCACATTCCTCCCCCATGGTTAGCTGAACGACAGAGTGAGGGAATTAGTTCCCCTTGCCCTCAGAGCAACCTAATTCCTCAGGCAAAATGGATGGCTTTAGCTAAGCAGCAAGGCAAATAAAATGTGTTCATTCAAGTTAAGCAAAACTGTGTACCTGCAACAGATGACTGTAACATTAAAAATACATGACAAGTCGCGTACACCCAGGCTCTAAAACAGGTTGAAAAAGAACATGAGAAATCCCACGAGCTGTCAGCAGCAGAGCTAATGAAACATGGGATCTTAAACAACTTGTGTCCCAGGACCTCAGTATCTCCATCCAAACTGTGCAAAGCTCCAGCATCCAGAAACTGACACTCACCCCTTCCAATATCCCATTTGGTCCCAAAGGTAGCACCTGGGGTCTTCCCCGGGCTACTGGCTGTATCCCCAGTTTTCACCCTCACTCTCTCAAAGACATGCTGAAGACTCACCTCCTTCCCACACCACCCACTGGCACCCCACACCATGCAAGATACAGCAGAGCTGCCAGGTGCTGGGTGACCACCCGACTTCTGCTTTCTGGCTGCTGGGTGGCCGAACAGAAATCAAAAGGCAAGTTTTTCCCATAATCCTGTCCGGGTAAGCAGCAGTTAAGTCTCTTTCCTCCTCCAGCTGCTAATTTGTACAAGGTTTGTAAAAACAAAGCAACTTTCCAATTTCTGTCCTATCAGATGTGATTTACAGCAAACAGACTGACAGAAAATGCAGAGAGTCATTGCATAAGCTTTGTCTCCTTAGGAACTAGACTAAATAGGAGGCAAAACCTTAGGTTTGTAAACAGGTACCAAGCAGATCAACTTTTTAATAAAGATGCTGAGTGTTTTGCTACTCTCTTTGTTGCATTTAAAATTTTGCAAACTCTTATTCACAAGAAAATGTTAACTTTTTTTTTTAAGAATCAACATTTTAGGAGGTCATGCAAAATTATTTGGTTACCTATGATTAGGAACTAAATTAATTACAAATATTATAATAATAATTTTTGCGTAGTTTTTGTAAGTCCAATTTCAGGTGGCTACACTAAATTTTGTATTATAAACTCAACTTCAGCAAGCATCCAAGTGCAAAGCCCATAAACAGAGTGTAATTTTGCCCCAGCTATATTGAAAAACTTTCTCTGAAGCAACACTAATCTTTTTTTACAAGTTATTCAAATGATCACCTACTGCGTGTCACTGCATTACAAAGCAGTACCTTTGAGAACATTTGTAGCGTGTATTTAAATACCTCTTGGGTGTATGTATATGCTGTATATATATACACACACACACATGTATATATAGACACCATACAGCTCTTCCACAGCCTTGGAAATAAAAGAGCAGCAGATTTAATTTCAGGAGAAGATCCCTGCTTCGAAGTCCACCCCCACTAAAATCAATAAGGCTGACAGTGAATTCACCAGGAGCCGAAGCTCATCTGTTATAGCTGCCAGGGCATCAGCCACCCCTTTGTTATGACACCCGCTTTCTCCAGAGTGGAGCACTTCTTCCAGACTCTTCTCTTTTTGTAGACTAAGACCATTTCCAAGGGACTAGACTGTAATGTAGTTACGGCTCTATGGTTCTGCGGTTGTCATACCAATAAAATGAGTGGCAAGTTGTTAAAAAAAATCTTCAAGTATAGCTAGCACAGACCTAATAATTCCTTATTTATAACCACTTTACCACACTCGCAGGCTCAGTGGAGAAAGGCCAGTGAAGAGTCACCCATGGTAGATTGCCATCTGAACTGCTGCACTCACAGTTTTCCATCTCTGAGCAGCAGGAGCCTGACTGTCCTTGTTTCCTTGCAAACCTGTCTGTCCTGTGCCTGCACAGTACTGGCTAAGCTCCACTGTGCGGGACTGAGTCGTGCAGTATTCACTGGGTAGGGAAGCTTTCAAGAGTTTCTTTTGTTGCACCCTTAAAAGGTATCCTTAAAAGGTTACGTGTAATTCAAATTGGGGTCACAAAGCAAAAACGGGGAAGGGATTGTTGTTGGTATGTAGCTTGGACCAAGGATAGTAACACAGCTTGCTCTGTCGCGCACACAACCAAACTGATGTGAAGCTGCATGTAACAATTACTCAGTATTTAAGCTGTACTTCCCACCAAGCACCTCTCTTTCAAAGTAATTTCCCTACTTCATGCCATTATAATGCGGTAGAACTTCACACTTTTATAATGCAGTAGAGATACAGCTCACAAATGAAACAGGAGGCACAGAAACCTGCCTCTGGAACAACTGCTTATTGACATTTTTAAAACCTTTGTCAAGCTAGCCAGCCTTCACAGCATTTGAATTTGCATTAGGAATATAGAATCTAACTTCTCTCCCATGCAAGAAGGTGTTATTAAAAGGGACAAGGTGCTGAAAACTCAGCAAGTCCTAATAATCCATCCTTTCTCCAGTGCAGATGGTGTTGTGGAGTGATGCCTTGAGACTTTTATGCTTCTCCTGGTACAGCAAATACCAGCCAAACATTCCACATTCCCCAACTCACACGCATGCTGCATTAAAATCAGAAACATAAATCATTGTGCTTTTTAAGTTTCATTCATATGAGAGAAAATACTGTGAATTTTGATCAAGTCCGTTCTTCCCAGTGGGACTATTAATGAACAGCACTGTGTAAGAACTTGTAAAACAGAATCTTTAATTCTAGTAGAGGTAGGATTTTCTCTGTTGAATTGAAAAACAAGTAAAATCCAATTAAGACAAAGAAGAAGGAAATTCCCATTCCAAATATAGGCAGGTAGAATCTTTCCCTCTGTAATCCAAAAAGTGCTTGCTTCAATACAAGGGTGACGACTAGTCTTAGGTTTTTAAGGGGGAGGTTGGGGAAGGGGAGGGATTGGATTCACTGAAATGGTAAATTAAAATACACACAACATTAAAAAGTTATGCTAAACATCATGCTTTTTATTTTTGGGGGAAAGAGCAAGAAAATAGCAGTATTTCAACAGACTAGAAAAAGCTTCATCTAAATACCAAAAGCACAGCAAATTATATTCAAAGCTGATACATTCTTAAGTCAAAGCACAGAGTTGTATGTACACGTGTGTATACACACATAGACACACAACTTTTTAAATATAGATGTAGTCATTTGGATTATCTGTGTTTGCCTTATCATTCATTTTAGTTCTGGGTGAGTGAAGTTAATTAGACCAGAATTAACGTTTTTAAAAATCCAACCATTGCCACGGACTAGATTAAGAATTCATACACATACACAATTACAGCACAGTCTTTACTCTTGTGGCCTTTAAATTCCACTAAAATAAGCCATTTTTAGAGGGAATTCACAAAAACTCCACCCGGGAAGCCTCTTGGCTTTATCACTACAACATCCTTGCCTTTGCTAAAAACTAAGAGAGGAGCTACCCCAGAATGTGATCTCCAGTTCTTTCTGGAAATTGTATGCGTGCCAGACATGAACCATGCAAAAACCCTTTGAGATTTAAGCCCTTAATTATTAGCTTGTGTCAAGATTCAGGCACTGTGCTTTACAGCAATCTTTAGAATTAAAGTTAAGAAATGAAAATTGCGTTGGGAGCTGATTTTATTTAAAATAGAGAAGGGTGAAGACTCAGATCGTTGGCAACTCATTTTCTGAGATGATTAAGCATTACATGTACACACTATGAAATAATAAAAACTTAACCGAGTGCTTTAGCAAGTTCTGAAAACAAAAATAAGTTATACTTCAAAGAACAAGTTAGTATAAAAAGTTTTAACATATGCAAAGTACGTGCTCAAAATACTTGTTTTGCATTTTTAAAAAGAGCTGTAGTCTACCTTACAGAAACAAAGTTCACCCAGTATAAAATATTGCAATTTGTCCCATTGTATCATATGAGAGGTTTCCTTATTCTTCATATGACTGAGAACACTTGCACAAGAGTTCATGTTATTCCAAGCCACACAGTGGCAGACAGACTTATGTTTGAATCTGTGCTTTTACTATGCAGTGCAGTAAAAGCTAAGCAAACCATTTGAGGACAGAGTTTAGCAGTCGAAGAGCTATGTTGATGAAAGAAATCCAGACAATAATATAAAAGTTAATGCCAAATGGCAGTACCAAGAATTAGATCAACAGAAAACAAATTGCTGATAATGTTCACTATCACATGTACAGCTTGTAAGCTAGAAATAAAGAAAAGTCAAAACTAGCTTAAGGAGAAAAAAAATAAAATAAATTGTGTAAACAATCCACCCAGTACAAAACTGGATGCAGCTGGTAAGAGCAGAACTAGCTTAGTAGAGCTGAGGATGTGTTTACATCCAGGTGCATGTTCAAAATGCATTGATCAATACCATTGACCAAAAAAAATCACCTACAGCTATTTACACCACAGCGAAGGCTTCCCTTCCCCCTTACAAAGTTATTACAACTCGGGAAGTCGCTGCTGCCTTCTACAGTTAAAATTCCAGTTATAAGCTACCAACGTTTTTAAGTTGAAAACACCCACCTTGCAAATTAAATTGAAAACTCTTGTCAAGCATGTCTGAGGACTCTTCAAAAGTTAGAGTACAGCACTTTCCTCAAGTGGTATTTGCATGAGTAACTTGTACTGACAGCCTGTTAAAATAAGTGAATTTAGCACAACTTGGGGTAGCTGGGTGTTCCTCCTCAGGAAGAACGATCCGTACAGATTCCAGTTGTTCTTGCTGAGGTGTGTTACAGGGAGAGAAGGACAAAAGAACCTCGGTCAGCCTGGAGGTGAATCTTCCTGCTTCTAGAAGTACTCCTCCTCTTCATCAAAAAACCCATTTTCCAGCGCGTACGTGCAGTCTGCGTTAGAGTCAGCTTGGCAGGCACCTTTGTATTCCTGAATTGACTCGTAGAGGGAGTACAGCTGACACAGTAGTGACATATCCAGCTGCCGGAGGCCAACCTGAGGGGGGAAGCATTCAAACAAACAAACAAACGGACAGTATTACAGTTGGGATTTTACTGGCGGTAGAATGCTGTGTGTCTTTCGTTGCTAAACATGAGGATCAAGCTTCTTTCTACCTTGAACAGTTATGAAATATGGGAAGCATAATTAATTTTTTAAGGTGACAGACTCCCCACGGGTTAAACTGGACAGAAGACCAAGGAACAATGTGATGCAATAACAGCAGAACACGAGCCAAGTGTTCTGTAAGATTCTGTTGCATTACAATGCCGTGCTTAACTTCCAATAAGCAGTTCACTCCTATCTGAAGCATTACAGATAAACTCATACACTCTATATTCCTCATTATGCAAGAGACATGCTTTTCCAGTGACACTGTCTCTTTCACACATCCTTCTCACACAGTATCATAGGCTGTTTTTGTTTAAAACGGCCTGGATTAAAAGCTGCAAATGGAGCCCTGGCTGGCTTTCTACTTCCCAGCTAAGTATCTTCTGCTATAATTTTCTTTTCTGTATCAACATTCACAGGCATCTGACAAAGGCCACGTATGTCTAGCACAATACAGCATGCTACTTCAAAAGCCTAAGTGAGATAAGGACATACATTGTAGCTTGCAAATCTTCAGAATATTTTCACACGCTACTCAAGCATAGGCTTGATTTATAATTAAGTGCCTAGTATTTTGGTCCCCAAACTTCTAAAATATTAGTTCCAGAGCTAATTAAACATTTGGAGAAACATTAAAAAAAGGTTACCTTGTAGCCTGCATCAGGTACAAAACCAGTACATTGCACTGCCAAACAAAATAAAGCCAGTCATTGAACTCAAAGCAGTTTCCCTCTCTGGGAACAAAATGGAGAGTTCATTTGATATTGTCACCTATCCAAGTCAGATCAAATTAAATATAGGTTTGTCTTGCAGTAAATTAAAAGTGTAAATTAAAACTACTCGGCCTGTTAATATTTTCAGGAGGCAGCCATTTCTGCCTAAATTTTCAAATAAGTTTTAAGCTGACAGGCTGTTCCTAGTAAGCCTCAGTTTCCTCAAATAAAACTTTTTGCTACAACTCATGTTCAGAGGAAAAAATAATAAATAATAACGTTAGTAGCTGCTACTGCAGCCTGAATGCCAGGCTACGTTTTACCTAGAATGAGAACTCTTACCTCAAAAATCTCTCCTTACATGTTTAAATTCTAAGGACAGATACACTCAGCACACAAAAAAACCACAAGAAACCAGCACGAAGATCTTCCTCTGGCATTACTGAACTATCCTACCAGCTGCTTTTTCTGAAGGTGGAAGGAGGAGGAAAAAAAATAAATTATCATACACCACAACACCATTCCAACTCAGAAAAATGGGATAGGACATCTTTCAGAACCAACACAAATTATTTGGTGAGGTCATGAAGCTGAGAAATGATGTCCCATACAGACCAAGACACGGAACAAGATGTGGAACGCTGTGCTGGCTGCCACGAGGTTACAGACAAGTCTTTCCACCACCCCAATCTACGCTGCTTGCCTTACCCATCTCCGTTTTCCTCGACAGCGAACACAAGTTTCTCTCTCGTTGTTTAAGCATGCACCCCGCAGGAAGCACGCACTCCTCTTCCTTCCTCTCTGTTTTGTAAGGAAACTAGCACTTGTGCAAATCTCCTTCTGTAAAGATTTGTAAAACAAAACCCAAGCCAACAAACAAGACTGCAGGAGGGAAAATAAAACCATACCCAGACCCCTCCATCTAGCCCCGCTGAGTAATTTCTTCAGACTTGTTAAGCTAATGACTGTTTACCTGCCCAAAAATAAAGTCCGAACATCAACCTTTGGAGGTGGCCGTCAATGAAGTCTGGCTTGTCCCACCTAAACAAACTGCTCACCTCGGGTAAGAAAGGATGCTGGGAAGCTGGACTTACAGTTAAGACATGTGAACATGAGACCACCGGGCAGACTTGCATCAGAGCTGAATGTCTGAAGGACAAGTCTGTGGTGAAGAACTGTCCAAAGAGCCATTAGGAGCAAGCTGAGCAAGAAAACTCCACCTGGAGACAGACAAATGGTTCTCTATCTCCTGAGGAAAGTAAGAACGCTTTCACCAGCGGCTCTCTTATCCCATTTCAGCCCCTTAAAGCACTTCAGGGCTTTCTGTGAAGATCAGTTCTACACAAAGCACAATCTCCAAGATAGAAATTGCTCAGCAGAATTAACTTAGCAGGCCCTAACACCCAACAGTCGCATTTAGTATCTCCTTTTTCTGTAGCTGCCACTAGTGCCAAACTATCAGACAAGAACAATAAGTCTATTGAGAAAAATGCAGCCTCTGGCTCTTTGCAACTTTAAAGTCTGATCCCTGAGGTAGCAAAAGCCTGAAAAAATGTCCAAGACTGCTAGCACAAACATGAAGTTTTCAGTCCCAGCCAATCTGCATTTGACTGTAGAATTTCATCAGAGAACCTACACGACAACCTATAATGCACAGCCCCATGCAACTGTCTCTGTTCCTGAGGTTCACAGTTCTAAAGTGACCTCTCCCTTCCTACCTCCCCCTCCAAAGCATCTAAGTCCATCACTTCTCATCTTTAAAGACTCTAGTACCTTGCTTGATCATGCCAGGAAAGATGCTGCCATGCATGTCTTCCTCATTCACTACTGAAAATTCAAAGCAAGCTAATTACTCAATAGAAATGCTATCTTTGACTGCTGCCAGAAAGCGTTCAATGTAAATAATAAAGTGCTATTATCTACTTGATGAAAGGCAGCCCGTCAGTAAGCAAGAGTCTCTCTAATCTGTACAGGCCACAAAGAAGTACACCTGGAACCAAGGAGACTGTTGCTTTGATGTGTTCAGAGATAAAGTACTTTTTTCTTCAGAAGTGTTTTACCAAATGATCATCAAGGATAACAGAGCATCAAGGGGCAAGTCTAGTTGTCAGATTACTTTAACAAGCATGTCATTTGACTTCCCATTAGGAAAAACAGATTAGACTTTTACAACGAGTTATCGTTGCTTTTTTGGAAAGGATTAAGACGACTAAGACCATGTCCTTGTTTCCCCTTAGAAAGAAGCCCCAGCGGTGGAGATCCTCTTGTGCTCCCTGTGCTCCAATGCGAGCTGGTGCCCCCAGCACACGGTTTGCAGGGTACCTCCAGCGGTATTTTAACTGCTTGTTGGAACACTGGCGGCAGAGGAAGATTTCAGCACATTCTAAATCCAGAGAAAGGCCTTTCAGCAGCCTTTCTTGGGCTCCAACACCATTTGCCGTGAGAAGAACGCCTCGAAGCGGGCAGCTTTCCAGCCCTACCGTGTATTTGGTGTTTCAGAGCAGCGGGCACACAGCTCTGAGCTTATCGTTAGTCACTGCAGCCGGCACCAGCACAGCACCAGCACCCAAACCCGCGGCAATCGGAGGTGCCGGGCGGGATCTCGCTCGTAACGACCCCAAGTCCTGCAGAGAGCGACGTCCGACTGCACTCGGCCTGGCCCGGGCGGTACCTGCCGGTGCTCCGCTTCTCACGCCCGCCTTCCCCCGCGGTGCTGCTGCGCGGCCGCCGGAGGAGCCCCCACCACAGCGGCCGGCGGGCGGAGCCCGGGCTCTCGGCTCTGCGCCGGTGCCGTTACCGGCGCGATTCAGGGCGCCTCGGGCCCGCAGCCGCCCGCTCGGCCG
>VZRW01009597.1:45222-70114 GCA_013398125.1 Aegotheles bennettii
GGAGGCCGCTGCAGGGCCGGGGCTGAGCCTCCGGGCTCGGTCGGGGGGCGCTGGGCCGAGGCGGGGGGTGGAACGCAGCGAAGGCGAGCACGGAAGCGGATTGACTGCTGCGGGCGGGGCGGCGACCCGGCCACCTGGGAAGGCGAAAGGGCGCTCCCCTTGCCGGGCAGGCGCTCCCTCCCCCGTACTGCCCTCAGCCGGTTGCTGCCCAGGGCTTCCCGAGCGTTGCGACCGAACGAACTCGGTGCAGCGGTGCCGGGACCCAGCTCCCTCGGGCGCGGAGCCGGTCCCCGCGCGTACCCGGGCCCGTCCCCAGGCGGTTCGGGGCTGTGGAGGGGCGCGGGGCCCTGTCCTGATGGCCTCCCTGCGCCTTGGGTTCCTGCCCCCCCCCCTCCTCGGCACGGCTGGGTCTCTGGGTCTCTTGGACGAGCGGTGACGGGTTTGGGCCGTGCTAAATCCGAACGGCAGCGGGTGTGAAATCGGTGTTCCGGGAGCGCTGCTGACAGGCGCAGCCCCGCTGCCACGGCCCGGCTTTGCCTGGGGTTTGCTCTCCAGAAATAACCAGGTGCGGTGATTTGGAGCTCAGCCTCTGCCTTACTCTCAGTGCTGTTCCCAGGCTCGCCTGGATGTTCCATGGATTGAGTGCCACCGGGCTCCGGGAGCGTTGTTTCAGAACGGCCTGCAGGGAGGGAGCTGCTGCCCGTCTCCGTTCGTGTTTACACGGCACTTCAGGGATTGATCGATGTGCTTTTGGATGCTTTGTACATTGGAATCAAGAAGATGTCTTTTTCCCCCGTTTGTCATGATGCCACTTGTGCCCAGGTCGATTGTGAAAAATAAAATGGTGCTGATAGCTTCTGTGAAACTAAAGGCGTTCCAGGCTGTTCTATTGCAGGTGAAAAGCATCAACACCCCCTCGTCCTGCCAGGCCAAGAGTGCCTGATGCAGAAGTGCTGATTCCATGTGCTAAGGATGTAGGCACTGTAATACCTTCCTGCTTATTAGTGAATGTGGTTATTTGTTCCTTCAGCCCACCCCCCTTTCTTTTTTTCCAGATGACAGCTATTTGGAAAAGCTTGTGAATATTCATATTTTACATAGACCAGCTTATCTTAATTATTTTTTTCAGCTTGCCTGATCTCATTAGATTCTAAGTGCATTTTCCTCACACTTGGGTCCTTTAGGCACCTTGTTGCTGTATCTTTCCTGTTGCAAAAATCTTTATGTTGGCTTACTGCTCAACTTTGTCATCCGAAAAATAAAAAAAAATACTTTTTGGGTTCTCTGTGTCTCTTCTCTCAGTTGGCAACCTTATCTAGCCTTCATTCATATTAAATTCATAACTATCCTTAGAAATCTAAATCTACTGCTTTATTTAGTCTGGCCTAGTTATAACGTGGTGGTAATGCAGCTGGATTCTTTTGCAGTGAATGTCTTTTGGTTATGGAGTAAGCTTTTGTTAGCTGTATAAACCTCTCAGCCCTCCCTGGTTCCTAGAATTGAACTACAGAAATGTGTTACTCATCTAAACTGTCCTTTCCTAAGAACGTTACCTAAAAATACCCACATTAAAAATACATGTAGTTTATGCCATAAAGACTTAGGAAGTGCAAGAGGAGAGGTGTCCCATACCATTTCGTTATGCAAATGCATTACGGTATATTTTTAATTTACATGTTCATATGTGATGTTTCTTCCTTTCCTCATTCATTAGGGGGATACACAGTGCCCCATTTGCTAACATTCCTCTTTCCAAATGTGATCTTTATGCATTACAGTGTATCTTGAACTGATACATTAGGACTGTTTCCTACAGCCTCTTCTATGCTTTCCCCTCTAGTAACTGACTTATCTACAAGAGTTAATGTATTCTTTATGGCAGCCCTGTGATAGAAAGTGGTACTGTTATCCACACTGGAACCAGAACATGGGGAGCTAATGGTAAAAAAAAATGTCTACCACTTTTAAATGCCTGGTTTGTGATTCCTAGGGATGATTTTTCTCCCAACAGAACTGACAGAAGGACCTGTGCCTCTGCTTCAAGCTACTCTGCACAAAGCAGCACCTTTGCTTAAAGCCACCTTTGTTAGAGATTTAATGACACTTCAGATTTTGCAGTGTTGTGGCCAATGTCACATTTTGTCCACTGTGCAGCAGGGATATCTTAAAACTTGCGAAACAAGATGCACCAGAGCTCATCTGTCAGTGCCATTGACTTTTTTACGTCCTTTTCGTGTTTGCAAGATGTCTCTCATTGAGTTAACTTGCGGTCAGGATTGCTTGTGAAGGACAGGTCAGGATTCAGATATAACAAACTGGGCATATGCAAGACAGATAACTAATTGTGACATGTTCTTTACTCTTCCATTTGCTCTTGTAGTCAGAGTGCCTGAGCATGCTCTGTTTCTCATGAGGCGGATGGTTTTTATCACTGTTGTGAAGGAACAGAGGTCACGCTGCTCTGTGGTGCTCTGGGAGTGATGTGAAATTTGGTCCTTTGGCTAAGGAGAACTTAGGAGATGCTGGGTATAACTGGCACCTGATGCTACATAGTGGCATATCTGAACAGAATTTAGATTTTCAGCTGAATATATTTCCATTCTTAGGCATAATTTTTCACCAGAGAAGTGTCTTTAAATAAAAATGCTTAAGCCCAAATTTTGGCACCTTTTTTTCCCCAGGTATATTTCCATATCTATGCCTAGAAGGTGAAAACCCAAGTATATTCTAACATGCAGAGTATTCCAGTGGCTTCCAGCTAGGTCCCTAGCAAAGCATCATCCTTAGATCTAGAGCAGAGATCTTCGTGTTTAGGCTACCTGAGTAAAGAGGAGCAATTGGGCTGTTACCTTTTTTATAGGTCTGCTACCACATAGGTACTCAAAAGACACTGCAGCCTTTGTCTGTGGGGTTCAGAACTAACTGCTAGAAGCACAGAAATACGGAGATTTAGGGATCCAGGCTTCAGTTTAAAGTTCTTGATGAAATGTATGCTTGTGGTTATAAACTCTTGTGTGCCACTTGCTCTCCCAGCCTGTTCCTCTTGCCCTTGCTGCTGGTTTTTCACCAGTTCCTGTCCTTGTCCTTCCATGTACCCCCTTCCAAAGCAATGTCCCTTAGCTATGGTCTCTGATGCCTTAGTTTCTATCACTGACTTTTGCTTTGGTCCCTCAGAAAGCTAATTAGGACTGGGCATAGCAAGGGCAATAGATTCAGAAGGAAGCAGGAATCAGAGGTTACACAGAGGGACTAGTCTGTAGAGATCTGTGTATGTGAGTGACAGTTTCACCACTGAGGGCATCTTCCAGTCAGCAATAACGCGCGTGTAGGGTTATTTTATTTTTTCCCCCTCATTTTTCTTTGTAAGTGGAAGCTACTCAAGCTAGAGCTCTGTTTCCTCTCTCCATTTCACAATGAGAATGATGTGGATTTTTGAACTAACATGCCCAGTGTAAAGCAGTGAGAAGCAGTATGGAAATCCGAAGAGCATGTGGCAAATAGGCAGTTATATTTCTGCAATGACAGGGGGGTTAATTTGTGTTGTGAGGGGAGAAAAAAGCACCAAAGCCTATACTTTCACATCAGAAATTCTGGTTCAGGATTATAAGAAGGATCATGCTCAGGCGAAATAAGGACTTAATCTGATAGTGACGTTGATGGGACTTACAGTTAAGGTAACCAACCATTTATTTTCTTGATGATGCCAAAATCTGGCTTGTTCACATCTCTGTTTAACCTTAGGTCAAACTATAAATCTTCTCCACAGTATATCACTCAGTGCTCTGCAACACTGGTTTTAAAATCTCCTCACTCTGTCCTCTCATTTTATTAAATGAGATGTAGCGGTATCAGTCTTTTTTTTCCCCACCTCTCCAGTCTCGTAGGTTCTTCCCCATTATGTGAACTCTAGCAGAAAAAAGAGTTTAGACCACACCAAATTAATATTCATGCAATGTCCTTGTCTTCAGGATTTCTGTTGTAATTAAGAAAGCAAGCCATTTTAATATTTCATATTAGCTGGTAAAAGCAAATCCACCAAAATAAATGAGAAGCAATGGTAGGTTGTAGGAGTTAATAATTTCAATGTTGTGTGAAAATTCATAGGCATGAAGAAATCCAGCAGAGTGTTGTGAGATAATTATGTAATAAACTAGCCTTATGCCCACAGCTCTTAATGGCTCTGAACATCTTCCCTTCACCTCCTTTTACTGTGTCAAAAACACAAAAGAAAAGAAGGACTTCAAAGTGCCTTTTGATACTTTTTCCCTTCCTTTCTTGTAAGCTCAATATAGTTCTGATAATCATTTGCTTCTTCAAATCGACAGCTCGAGGGGGCACTTACTACTACTGCTCTGCTGTTAGTTCAGTTTGTTAGCTTCACAACACCACGTTTCTTACTCTTAGCAGTACTGACTTGACTTACAGTAACAGCTTTCTAGAATCTGATTACTGAAAGCAGATAGCCGAGGGATCAGAGCTACAGGCTTTAAGGGTATTTGTCTTATTATCCCAGTGACACTGAGCAGACCCTTTCTTTTAGTGAGATCTGCATTGGGGTCAAATCTGGAGTATTCTCTAAGCTGGGCTGAGGTCGTTTGAGGTAAAAATGATGGGAGTTCTAAATCCACAGGCAAAACTGCTTTTCAGAAAGAGCTGCTCAACGGGGATGGCCGCGGGTGTGTGCAGAAGAAGAAAGAAGGATTTGTGCTTGCAGAGTGCAGAATATTGCAGATTCTCCAGCAGTTTGATACCTGCCTTGAAGCATTTTTGAGTGAGGAGTTGTAGTCAATCATTTTTTAAAAAGAATTATTTATTTCTCTGCAAAATGGTCAGTTGTAAGCAAACATGGGCATTTCTATATACTATTATGTTCAAATAATGTTAATAAAGAGATCATATTTCTTGCTTCTTTCTTCTACATTCTCCCTTTGTATATGTGAGATTATTTTTTTTCAGGCTGGATATGGAAATCTGTTAGATAACATCTCCACAAGATAGATGTGGGTTACACTCAGGAGATAAACACTTCTCTTCAGCTGTGAATGGCTATAATGTTTTCTGGGGAGGGGGGCATAATTTTATATTCAGGTGTACCTGTGGTCTTGAAAAATGACCCTCCTCTCCCACAATGCAAGTGGACAGATTTGTGCCTGAGCTGAAATGCTGAATAATCAAATGCAAAACAGGCCATAAAAAAATAAATTCATACCCTTCATTTCAGCTGGGCCAAATGCTCTTGTGCCATACAGCTCTCCGCCTGTGCTGGAGTACTACCTGGTGGTGCAAACAGCCTGTGCTCCTACGGGCGCTCTCAGAAGGGAACAGTGATGGGCAGATTTCAGTGGGGCCTCTTCTTCCCAGCAGCAGGGATTGCACAGGGCAAATGAGGCTGGAGCAGTGCCTGAGAGCACAGCATCCAGAAGCTGAGTCCAGGCTGGGCCAATGCTTGTGTGGAGCATCCTCGTATGGACCTGTATCTCTTTGTCTTGTGCTGAAATTGAGCCGCCTCTGAGGTGAGACAAGGGCAATCATTTAACAGTGCACAACATTATTCCTAAATAGTTTAAAGGAGAAAAGTACTCTCTGTAATTGGAAGCTCATTTAGGTAGAGAGAATGTAATTACCTGGCACAGCTAGAGGAACAAAGCTATTGTGGGTCTCTGATGAAAGTTGTCATCAGTTATTTAATGGCCAACAAGTGTTTAGAATTTTTGTTTCATATTTCATACAAGGACAGCACATTCAGCAGCCCAGTGACCCCTAAATTCAGTGCAGGGACACTCGGTAGTTACTGACTCGGAGGCAGATGTTCTACGAGCTGAACTGTGATTGCTGCTTCTTGCAGCATTTTAGTGTGTGGCACCCAAACAGCAACAAGACTGAGTATGAGCAATCACTTTTTATAACGGTATAGGCAAAGGAATAACTTTAAAATACTGCCGGTATTTAAAAATAAAATATATTTCATGCTGCAAACTAAACACTTGAAAATAACTTCTTGACTTATGTACTAATGATACCAGATTTTTACCTGACACAAACCTGAGAAGCACTATTAAAGCAGTTCACATTTCAAATAGTGCAAAAGCAATCCACCCCTCTTTGCTCCCCTCCTTTTCTATCAGAAACGCACCCCTCAGGCCCTGCAAACTGTGGTTGCTTCCCTGACTCGTACCCAAGCACATGCCAAGAGGGAGGATACGTCCTCTCATCACATGCTGAGCTCAACACAATCACCCTTCTCAGTTTATTGCAGCCAGATGTCATTGTCTTGGATAGATTGCCTAGGCTGAGGGAAACACTTCCAGAGCACTGGGGGATCCAAAGCCTCAGTTCATCTTCCCTCCCTGAAGTCCCTCCAGCTTTTTGGAGCTGTTCTCCCTTGGCAGAGCCGTTGGAGAAGAGCTGTAACACCAACAGCCATCGCTGCCAGGTGGGAATTGTGCTGGAGTGCAATGATTCCTACACACACCTTAGGCACCTGTTGTATCATTGGAGACACATGTGTGGCAGGAGCAGACCATATGATAATTCAGTCATTTCTTTGCCATTTTATAACTTGGTGCTGTCTGGAGCAGGGCACAGACAGAGCCCAAACCGAAAAACAATCTGCAGTGTCTGTTAAGGTTGCAAAAGGAAACAGGAGACTAAACCAAACCAAACCAAACAAAACAAAGCAAAACAAAACATTTCCATGTGGAAATGCAATAACAAATATCCACAAAGAAGGGAAGCTGCAAAAACCAAGCATCTGTGCTGGAAAGGAGATCAGATCAAGCCGATCACTGCAGCTGTAATCAGCCACTGACAGAAACAAGCAAAGGAGTCAGAAGGAAGAGGGATTTCTGAAGTAGTTTTTGCAAGTCTGGAAAAATAAGTGTCATTCTGTCTGGGCAAATGCAAACTAAAGATGGAAACCTGCAGAGACTGCCTGAACAGGAACCATCAGAAACATGATTGCTAACAAGTCCAGCCCTTGGCTATGAAAATGAGCTTTTGATAACGGGATGTTGTACAAGCTCATTGTTTCATGGGCTCCTGTTTCTTTATTTCTGTGCACTTAGTGCATCAGTAACTAGCAACTTTGTACTGTTGTATAAACATAAGTAATAGTAAAAAATACATCCTAAAATTCAGTTTTAAGGCCCATGAATAACTTGATTTCTACTTGCATCCCTAAAGCGTGCCAATAAGACAAAAGTGTTGGAGATCTTTTGCAGCTCTGGAGTTTACAGGTCCAACAGGCAAAAGGAACTTGTTCCTTCTCAGTCTCCTTACTCTCTCAGCGTCTTTTTTAAAAACTGTGACAGGGTAAACCCAATGTGATTTATATAAGGCCATAAATCCCTACAGTGTGAGAAATCAGATTTGGAGTGCAAAGTATACATGCTTTTAGTTCAACTTATCATTTTTACACAGTTACTTTTCATAGCGCAATTGCTTTTTAATTATGAGTTTTCCAAACTTTTTGGAATATCGGTGACCTGAAATAACTTTAAGATATCTCACAGTTCTTGTCAATTTTCAACTGTAAGCAAAAAACAGCATGAACCAACTCTTTTATGTTTCAATGATTATGAAAATTTTTAGAATAGAATCAGCATAATTCTGTCAGTGCTCTGAAAACAGGTTACTTGCTTCCTCCGGCAGTCACTCTTCTGATGAAGCCATTTTATATTTACCAACTTTATTCTTGCCGAGTCACTCTTTGCTCTGATATTGCTTTGAGGCAGAGAGAGGGAGACATAAGATGATAATTTTATATCACTTTGGTGAATTGTCATAGATCAGAAGATAAACAATAATTTATAAATACCATGATTTTTTAATAATTTCAGAACTTAAATACTTTGATGTCTCTGCTCTAGATTTGATTCTGAAAATGAATTACTTTTAATTCTCATTCATTTAATGAAATATCAGCAAAGCCCTAGCTAGTTAAAACTGCAAGAAGCACACAATTTAAAATAGTTTCTGAGATTTTCATAGGAAGACGCTTCCTAATATGTTCTGAAGACTCCTGGCATTCCTAAGACAAGCCCCACAGAGCCTGATCCAAATCTCCTGGAAGTCATTGACAGTCTATCCACTGACTTCAGCTGTAGAGGGAATTGGGTTAGGTCCTAGGGCTGAAATAAGCTCCATATCGAAGGCCTGTGTGTGTCCTGCTCATTGAGTAAGTGATACTCAACCTGAAAGACAAGCTTATGTCAGTTTTTAGTGGAGGTGGCAGCCTGGTTGTCAAAGGCATCCCAGCAGCAGCAGCAATGACTCTTACAGCTGTTTGTATTGCATAAGCATAGCATAGCATAGAGCCAAATCAATGCACAGAGAGGATTTTTGAAGCCAGCACCAGATGCAACTGTATTGTCAAGGGTGGTATGGCCTCTTCAGCATTTCATGACAGTTTATTGTGACCAACCACTTTTCCCTGCTCCTAAAAAGCGACTGGGTGTCCTTTGTATCTGAATGTTGAGCGTTTCAGAAAAGAGCTGACAAACAAACTTGCTGTCACCCTTTTCCTTAGGGGAGCTAGGTCCTTAGAGCAGAGCTGATTTACCAAATAGAGCCAGGAGGTGTGTAACAGTCATATAAACAAGGATCAAGAAAGATGGTGTCATTTGTAATACTAGCCTGTGTAAAAAGGACACTGTCAGATAGTTTCATCACAGAAAATGTAAGGAATTTGAGGAAGGGTTTAATTAAATATGATAAGAATGTTTTACCACATTTCACAAATATCCACCAAAATGCTTTTTTTCCAGCTAAAGGCAAGCACTTAACGTGTGTGATTTACAAATGCTGCTTCCCATACTGGCAGTGACACGAGACGATTTGGACTGCAGGTGACGGTGCCCTGGATTGTTGGTGTATGATAACATCACTGTTTCACTGCCAAACCCCCAAGCTGCGCAGGTAATGTGTCTTTAGTCTTGTCCTGATTGGTTTTCACGCTATTACTCCTTCTTGCTGATACAGTTGAGAGTACTTCAGCCTTTCTCAGTTTAAATCTTCAGCACTCTTCAGGTTTTATTTTATCCGCCCCCCCCCAGCCATATAGCAATACCTTTACCATTGCAGACTGAAAAGCCTGGTTTGATATAATCACTCCTTTTACTCAAAAATTCTTCTGTAAGTGTTAAGTGCGTTGCCACATCCATTTGAACCTCAGCTTAACAGGACTACAGCAGAGCAGTTAGGTTGCATAATGCACTTCTCTAAATCAACTTGAGCAGATGGGAAGGAAAATAGCTTGAGCTAGCAAAGCATAACTCCCTTTGGGCACTTCCCCGATGGCAGTGGAAGTGCAGCCTGGCAATGCCCTACTGTCTTAATTTTGTCCTCTCGGATGACAGAGGCAGCCTAGCCTGAACAAAGGATTATTCCCCTCTGGCTCTTCCTCTCCTCCCAGTTTATAGAACTGTTCAACTACATACTTTTAAACATTGTTTGTATGGTAATTTTTCCTCAATCATCATGCATTGCCTCATTCCTACTGGTGTTGAGGCAAAAAAATAAAATAATGCATAAATAAAAAATTAACACATAAGTGAAATATAAACAAGAACAACATAGGTTAAAAGATGGCTAAAAAGAGTGGTATTAGTAAGTCTTGTTTTATGCCCATCAGGTAGGGAGCCTGCAGCTGCAAGAAGAAATTAGACCTTGTCAGTTATTAAAAACCCATGATCACAACTGGTTAATTTATCAAAAACAGAAGGAAAGGAACACTAACAAGCAAGGCTAAACATGTCACTTAATTCAACTCCACTGAAGTCATTGAAGTCATACTGGTATATATTTGTGTTTAGCTGGCATCATCTGTTCTCTGGTGTAGAAGCAAATAGTTATATGAAAACAGTGGAAAAAAAAAATCAAGTTAAAGCTGACTGTTGCAATGGACCTTTGGAGGAAACAAACTACATTTTAAGACAGTTGAAACAGACTCCATTGGTTTTGAGCAAAAGCTTCACCTGCAGAATTTAATGCAAAATGAATTGCATACATGAATGTCAATGGTGGTGCCATGAGTCCCGGGGCAGCTAGTCAGTGAAGGAGGGAAGCATCCACGATCTGGCTGGAGGTGCTGCTTGTTTAGGCTGTCTTGTGCTAAAATGAGGAAGAGCTCGTATCTATTTAGCACCTTTGCCCCAAAGCAAACCTGCCTGAAGGGCCATGAGAAGATCACAGACTTTTCTCCTGCGCTTACTCTAATAAGACAGCAGCAGTGTCTGCCCTCTTTTTCTTCTTGTACTTCATCCAGAGATTCAGTTCACTTCCAATCTGCTTTCCTCATATAATTTATTGATGTCAGTGGTTGGGAAATTGCTAACTACTTTAAGCTTTTATGATTTTCAAAAAGACTACAGCCCTGTGTGCAAGGATATTCCCTTATGTGTGTCCTCTGCAACCTAAATTATGCTAGACCTAGTTTAGGATGATGGCAATATGGGCCAAAGAACTGCTAAAGCTACAGAGGATTCAAGGTGTCAAATACTTTATAGTCTAGGGACAAGCATTGCCTATTAGAGAGCCTGGGGCAGCAAGGTGCCGAGGCAGATTTAAACCCTTCTAAGCCAACTTGGTCCTGATTGTCTATATATGCAACAGCTGGGTTAGCTTAACTTTGAATTGCCAGTCTCTAATTCCTCCTGATTTCCTTTTTTTCTGGTGAAGTTTCCTAAGTTTTATACCACTCTGCTCTGTATCACCCTTTGTCTTAACCCAGTGCTGTGTATTTCCTTCACATTTCTGAATCTCCTTTAAATGAGTCATTCTGCAACATTTTACTGTGCTTCCTCGTCTCGCAAAGGTTGAATATGTTTATCCCTACCTTTTTGAAGCTTCAGTGTAATGTGAAGCACCAGGGGAGCCCTTCCAGCTTTTATTCTCTCTGCAGGAGTCCGTGCTAAGTTTATCATCTTTGCAGGATACCATGTGAACAGCAGAGTTCATGATTGACACAGGAGCCTCGAAAGGGCTATCGCTATCAGCGCAGGTAGAGCTGATGCATATTTCATCACTTTGGCAGGCGTTTCTACAGGTCTTGTGATCTTTGCAGGGATCCTTATGGGAAATTCAATGAGGAGAGTCTCAGGAGAGGCAGGAAGACAAGAAACAAACATAGGGGCAGCTTTGAGGTGGTTGTGTTGTTGGAAAAGAGAGATAATGACTTTGAAAAAGAAGCAGTGAAATAAGGAAAAGGTAAAGAGAGAAGAAGAGCCTCTTGTGAGGTTAAGATCTCTGCAGGAATAAGGACCTGAGTTCAAAGATCACTGGGGCTTTGGCTGGAGCAAAGATAAAGGGGAGGAAAAAACAAATTTGAAGTGTGAATTTGGGGGATATCGCCCCAGCAGTAGGGCAAGGTGTGTAACCAGTGAGACAATAAAGAAAGAAATAAAAAGAAATCTGTGGCAAAGAGAAAGAAAAGTTTGCTGCAAACAGTGGTGAGAAAAATAGCACCCTTAAAATAGTAAAAAGGTCAGCAAGACAGAAAGTAGAAGCCAAAAGAAGGGGAAAAGGAGAAAAACAAGAACTGCTACGCTGAAATGCCTGAGGGGAGTGGAAGCTCTGATTCCCCCATTTCTTCCCAAATTTCTGTTAATGCGTGTAGTGAAGACCTCTTAGTCTTCCATTTCTGTCTCTCTTTTTGCACCTTTGCATGTAGCTTTTCTATGTTTACCCATATATATGTGACTTACAGATGGGGTTACCCCATTTTGCATCACCCTGGAGAGTTCTCAGAGAAGTTACAGCCTCATCTGAACACAGCTGTCAAAACCATCTGATGGTTTGCAGTGTGAGCAATATGATGGATGTTTCTGACACTCCATTTCTAAATAATTCTTTTATTAAGAACTGTTAGGTGTTTACAAGCCGTGTGCCTAGGTCTAATGTGCCACAGCTATGCAACTTTCCCAGTAAGGACCTCTGCTGTGCCATGTCCTAGTCAGGCAAGGACTGTGGAGTGGCTTTCAGGGAAAGGTTACAATTTCTTTTCCCCCTGGTCTTTGTCTGAAGGAATATGGAAGGATTGGATGGATGGGGGATGTGTTTATTTCAGGAAATACTGTCTCTTCTTCTGTCTCTGAGAGGGAATACATTTAGTGATGTGTTATTATTAGACTATATACATGCTCTCTGGAGAGTCTTGTACACAATGTACCATATATGTCTGGAAGAGGAATAAACAGGTACATGCTGGTACAAAGCCGGGATCTGTAAGAGAAGGAGCTCAGCTCTTCATTCACAAGGAAAGAGCAAGTGACATTTGCACAGGACTTTGTAGCAGCTCCTCAGACGATATTACACAGACTGAGAAAACACAGCCCCTGAAGAAACAGATGCAGACGTGTTCCTCAGGGATTACTGTGTGATGAGACTTCAGGAGTAGTGTGCAGCACCGGTAGCCAGCATCCCAAGAGCAGTAACAGTCCTATTCCCCAAGGCACTGCTGTCACGAACGGGCAGCCTGCCTCTGTAAAACTGAGGGGAGAGAGAGAGTTGAAGGCAAACCTTGACATTTGAAAATTATTCAGCCCCCCTGCCTCACTCCTGCTTGCCTGCGTGTTTGGCAGCGAAACAGGCTGGTGAAAATGTTCCTTTGATCACAGACGGTTTGGAAACAAACTGGCAGATCGACAACTGGAGTGTGTGTCAGCATTACCTTCAATCAGAATGTTTCACTAAAGGATTCACTTTAGTAGCACAAAAAATAAAGGCTTGGCTGAACGTTTTGTCCCTTTCATCCTTGCATTGCTCTTTCCCCTGGAGGAACCTCATGCACACCCCAGTGAAGGGGAGGCAGTTCCAAACAAGCTTCTCATGAAAAGAGCCACGGTCCTCTCCCAGGACTTGTATCTGCCCCCTGCCCAGTTCAGTCCCATACCACAGTTCTCCAAGGAACCCTACTGATGTTCAGGATAAATCAATTCCAGTCTCAAAATCTGTTTTATGTCCTTATGTAGCCCAAACGTGGACTTGAGGCTCTTTCTTCTCCAAGTTGTTGCCCATCTTGATGTCAAATGCTGCCTTTGCAGAAATTCTTACCCGAGTTAATCATCTTTCCCTTTTGCCTTCCTGTCCCACTGTTTTCTTTCTGCCATACCACATGTGGCCCAGCCTCCTTCCCCATGGAGGTCACAAGTCACAGAATCATAGAATCGTTTTGGTTGGAAAAGACCTTTAAGATCATCAGGTCCAACCGTCAACCTAGCACACTGCCAAGTCCACCAGAAACCGTGTCCCTAAGCACCACATCTACTTGTCCTTGAAGTACCTCCAGGGATGGTGACTCAGCCACTCCCCTGGGCAGCCTGTGCCGCTGTTTCATAACCCTTTCAGTGAAGAAATTTTTCCTAATATCCAACCTAAACCTTCCCTGGTCCTCAGGGTGGAGGAAGCTGCTGCAGTCAATCCCTTGCAAACAAGAGCTGGAGAGGGCTCTTCTCAGCTCTCTGCTTGCTCCCAGTTGTGCTTCTTGGCGGTCTTGCAGCTCTTGGGAGAAAGTGGCAGAAGGGCTTTTTTTTACTCAATTTGGCAGACAGACAGACAGACAGTTGGGTAGGGCAGAGGCATGTGTAGCTACAGATTAAGAAGCAGATAAGTATCTGAAGCCACTGGAATATAGTTGCACAAAGCCAGTGATTCTGATAGACAGACTTCAGACAGCTTCACTCTATGGTAGCCTTCACCATGTTGGAAAATATGTTTTTGCCATTTTTTGTAACATTAAGTGTTGGGCTTTAATAAACATGTCTTTCAGCTGCTTGTTTCTTCTTCCTCTGACAGAGCTCTCTTTCAATAATTCAAGTGAACTCTCCTTGGGAGCTGCATTTGCGTACTGGAATAATTAAGATCTGTGATTATTCCCCTAAACTGTTAGACAGTGTGACATCGATCATATCTGTCAGCAAGACTTACCTCTGCTGTAACAGCAGGAGAATTGGCTCAGCAGTGCTCTGCCAACGCAAGAGAAGCAACACAGGTAGTGAGACACAACACTTTTTATTAGATTAAATGACAGACCTGGGGAAAGGCCTTTGTACCAAAAGTTGCCCATTCTCTCCAATAGTGTGTGCTGGTCTAATAAAAGACAGGATTTCCTCCTCCTAGCCTTGCGTTGCTTACATTACTGTGCTTTGATCAGGGTCTGGAGTTCGCTTCAAACGCTTCCTCAGGACATTTGCTTGTTTTAGTCACCACTGGCTGTCTCTTTTGCTATCAAAGGAGCTCCTTTTACTAGCTTTTGATATGGGGAATGCATCACCCTGTAATCAAAGGGATGTTTAACTTCTCCCTGAGCACCTGGAAGGAAACCTTGAATGGCAGTTACTGGCTAAATGTAAAATACATATTTATTAACAGCTGTGCAGACTGAGGGTGTGTGTGTGTGTGTGTGTGTATGTATATAGTTTGTCATTTTATATTTGTATTGCTCGCATGTGAAGACAGCTGCTTTTTTATATTACAGGTTCAAGACATACTATCTTTACTTTTTAAATACATTTTTAAAAATGCACAGGAAAAATAATTTCAATTTCTTACTATATAATACCATTAACTGAGTGTCTTAGAACATCACAAACCCACTCTTTAATACTTAATCCTGTGATTATCATTCTAATTATTAGTAGTGGACTGCCAAATGGCTCAGTAAAAATATTTGCAATTTTAAATGTTAAAGAGGAAGAAGCAAGTGGAAGGCAAGTGCCCTTCTGGTCTCACTGGGGTCACCTCATCAGCCTCTTCCAGAATTCCTGCAGTCCTCATTCATCTCTGATTCCCATCTGCTTTCTCTGGGTTGTGATGGAGCTACAGAAAAGCAGGCTCAAATTACTCAGAGCTGATCAGGTATGTCTTCTGTATATATACTCACGTAGAACAGGTTTACATGCACGAAAAAAAATCTACAACTGTTTTGAGACCTTTGTTGTCTCAAATAGTGACTTCACGGATGATGTCGCTACAAGTGGGTAAAAATGTAGGCCATCCTGTCTATCACCCATGTTCTAGCTCAAAATGTCCTGTCTTTTGTCTGAGCAGGTGATGTTTGATGGTGGCAGTTGCACCTTAGATTGAAATATTGGTAATTATGGCTTCTACTCAAGAAATGGTTGAAGACATTGCCCTACCCAGCAAGCCACGAAGTGAGCCATCCAGTATTAGTAACAATTTCTGAGGAGACAAGGAAGACCAGGGGAATGTCCTCCAGCACACAAGAGGTAACAGAGGGTACCAGTGCCCTCATTGGGGCTGGGGGTGGACCATCTCCATGCGCTGGAGGTGACCTGCACAGCCATGTGGCTGCTCCTGGACATGTGCCTGGGACAGGCACCACGGAGAGCCTACACTCTCATTAAACCCTCGGGCAAGATGATGACAGGAGAGATGAAGGGCTCTCCAAACAAGGATGTGTGGCCTATTTCAGTGTATTTATAGCATAGTCCTTCTTTGTTCTGCTCCGTGTCCTTGAGGGATGAGGGTCAATTAAGTCTGAATGTCAGAGCTAGCATTGCTACCCAGAGTCATCGTATGAACAGAAACGGCTGTCAGCAAGGCCAGAAATAACCTGATGCCCAGAAGCAGGCAGGACAGTGAGTAGAGTGGGGCTCTGTTGTATGAATTGGTATTTTGCCAAAAGAACAATGCCCCCATCTCCTCCGGCATTTGTTTCTGCAGTACCTCTCCATCCCCTAGCCCAGGGTGCTGCTCTCACTTCACCAGGTAAAGTCCCCAGAGACAGCATTTCCCTCACCCAGCCTGACCCACCTGAAGGGTGGGTGTCAGGTCTGCTCCACCAGCTGCCCAGAGTGGCAGGGTGGCTGGTCCTGGCAGCCGGAGGTGCCTGTCCCGTGGTGGGGGAAGCCACGCTCTTGGGGTGAAATGAATCCTGCCCTCCACCTCTTGCTTGCAGACCTGCACTTGGCACAGATCATGAACGCAGACTCAATTTTACCAAGTCAGAAAAAAACCCCAACCCAGCAGTGTTCAAATCGAAGACATTCCAATTACTAGGAACAAATAGACATCACCGTGCTCTCCTCATGCAAAACATTCGTGGTGCTGCTAAATGAGCCGCTGCAGACATTGTCATGCTCCACTGATTTTTTGTTACTTGGCAACTGCTGTGGTGGTTCAGCAGCAAATGAGGTTAAACTGCATTTTCCTAGCAAAAAAGTAAGGAAAGGAAATGGAAAGTTTGGGACGTAGAAAGGAACCAATGTCACCAGTAGCACAGCAGGAGGGAAATGAGGAGCAAATGGAAGTCTGGGAGTCTGGAAAGGTTAGGTTGCAGGCAGAGCTCCTGGAATGGGATCAGGGGGTCACCATCCTATTAGGAGATCAAGGGAAGGCAAGTTTTGAAACCAAGTGGAACAATTTAAAAAAAGGCTAGCGAGAGGGAGGGATGAGGGCAGCAGAGCATACTACTGGGGCAGAGATTGCCTGGTTTGGGACAGCGGAGTTTGGTAGGACCGATATAATCTTAATCTTTCCGTTAACTGAACAATTACAGAAGATGCCCACACATATACTGAAGATACATGATTTCTGCTTGCAGTTAAAATCGGTTGAATCTTAGGAGCAATACCTCAAATTAAAAGAAATTAAAAATGAATGGTGGGCCAAATCCCCGCTGCTCCGCCTCTGCAGGCAGGAAAGGTGATCTCTATCGCTGCTGCCTGGTAAGGGAGCACTCATGCACAGCCAAGAGCGCTGCTCCCTGTGAGCACTGCTCCTGCTTGCAGCTGCCTCTAGAAGTCCATGTGCACTCATCCATGGGAGTAAAGCCTTGTGTGTGCTGATACAGTGCACATACAGCTGTCTACAAAACCAAGGCAATTATTTTAGTTCCTCCACCTTCCTTAACCTATTTTTCCTCTTCCTCAAATTCTCCCTAGCATTTTTTTCCCACCTGTTTTGTTGCATTCCTATTTTACAGTCTTCCCTCAGTATCCATTACTGGCTGCTGTTAAAGGCAAGGTGGACCACATTCATCATTAGGCTGATGTGATACGGCCTTTTTGTTATGTTCTTCCTTGGGTAACAGCTTGCTAAAAATTAAATCATTTAAGGACATTATTAAAAAGGACAAATTAAATAATCAGTGGGGGTTCTTTTTTCCTTGGTAACATAAGAGCATGTATGTTACATTTTGTTTTAATTAAGGCTATAATCATACACACGCTGCTGAAAGTGTTATGTTTCATAAAGTAGCCATATTATTTTCTGCATATTTTTCTTTGTGTTTGGAGTTTTTTCTTTCTATTAAATTGCATATCCATGGAGGATTTGGGGGCACTCAGCCAGTCAATCCAATTTGGAGTATGATGGTGGTTGTAGTGGGCTAAGCCCCTTATCTGTCCCCTTCAGCTGTTATATTTCTCTGTTATTGATGAAAACATAAAATTAAAAGTGGAATCAACTCAGAGGCAAGAGCCCAGCAAGAGACTTAAGAGGGAAAAGTTGAGGGGGGAAGGCTCTGACTAATCTCTCTGCAGCTGGAGTAATGTGCTGACGGATTCGGTTTTAAATATGCATGCAGTAGATTGGGTATTTCACAAACATTGCCTTTTCGATTATCTTTCTGGATATCAAAGCAAATATAAGACAAAAACTGAAATCAGATTGGTAATGGTTGGGGTTTTTTGGAGGAAGTGGGATTTATGGGATTCTGGTTTCCCGCGTGGTGTGTACTGGGAAATGACGAAGCTTGAGGAATGAATAGGAGGCCTGAAAGTGGATTTAGCCATTCCTACAGGATGATAGCAGAAGCATAAAGAGGAACTAGTCAGTGAATATACTTGATGCTGTGCATACTTCATGTTATGCACACACTATGGTGAAAAGCAGCTCATGCTATTGAAATCAGTGGTTATAACGGTGCAAAATGGATGTAACTAAGAATTTGAACTTGATGAACCAGAGTGTCTGGTGTGTCTGTAGAATTCATAGTTGGTTTTGTACCTTCTGACTCTGGACCAGAGAGGACCTTGCATTTCTTTTAGGTTAGTACCTCCCAGTAGGCTAAATGGTGACAGCCTCCCCTGTCCCTCAATGACCTAGATGGCTGGAGGTGCACAGGAGATGGGAGATGCTGCTTTTCTCACGCAAACCTCTCTGCTGTGCTTCTGTTTGGGGGCTGGCACTAGGCAATGTATACTGACAAATAAAATCTCTTATGTGAGGGGTTCTCCTCAGGGAGGATTTTCTGCCTCTTGTGTCACAGTGATGTGAAAAAGAAAACCTCATGGTCAGCATTGTAGCCCATCAGCTGGCTGGTCCCTCCCCTACAGTGAGGGCAGGAGAAGGGTGATCCTTTAGTGCCTGAGGGACAAGCAGGCAAAACTTCCTTCTCTTGAATGAGGGTTTCTTGCCACAGTCAGTACAGAGAACTGATGGGATAAACCACACCTCTTTGTGTAGGCATCATGTCCTCCAGATTGCCTCCCTCTTGTCCATGAGGGAGACGAAAGTGCAACTGAGGCTGGGCTTGGTGTGAGGAGGGGAACAAGTGGAGTACTGGAAAGAGGAAGTGTCTGTGAGATGAGTGATAGGAAAAGGGCAGAAAGGTGGTGATAGGTATTAGGAGGGGAAGGTGAAGGAACAAGGGAGTTTCTCTGCAACAAGGAAAGAATGAAGTGAAGAGTGGTGAGGGAGAACACCATAAGGAAGTGGGAGGCAGAATCTCTGTACTGAAACTTGAGAATATAAATAGATACTATCATAGATGAAAGGAAAACAACATAGCAAAGGGAAAGAAAGAAAAAAAGCAGAAACAAGTTGTTTTTCAAATCAGAAAATGTAACAATAATATACAATAAATACAATAATACATACAGTAATATAACAATAAAACACATTGCTGGTGCAAGAGCAATTGGTCGGGCTGACTTCCATTTCCTCCCTCCTATCTGGCACGTGCTGAAGGAGAGGGGCACATAAAATTCAGGTAAGTGATGTGGTGTGTTGATGAAAAAAAGATATATAAAGCTTGGCATCTTGTGGACTTGCCTCCCCACCTGGTTGATGCTGATGTCTCAGGCCATGGATGTTGCTCTTTGGATCTGGTATGAATTCTCTGTGGTGCTGCCAGGGGCTACTCCTTCCCACTCCTGTCCTTGTGAATGCATGGGCATCTCTGAATCAAGATGCGGATGCTGAAAACTAAGTGTCCTGGGCTGGATGAATTCTTATGGCTACCGTGAGCACAGGAGAGGCAACGAGAATGGGCAGCTAAGGGTGGTGGCAGAAAGGACCTCCCTTTATAGTAGTGACACAGATTTAAACCAGATTACAATGCTCATCTCACAGCCAACTGACAGGACACGAGTCCCCATGCTCATAAGAGGCCTCTCTTGTCTTGATTCTCTGGTGTGTAATAATGTAGGAGTTCTTGTTTACTTCACAGAAACCATGCTAAGAATAGAAGGGGAAGCCCAAGACAGCCCCCGTTTCTGTGGCCTGTCAATCTGGGCCTCACTCGCAACTGCCATCTCCTACGTTTCTCTACAGTGATTGTGCTTTCTTGGCTCCCACTCCTTGTTTCTCTGTGCAGCTTCCAAGTCTCCTTCTGATTCTCAATGTTCCTGAATAACATTGCAATGAATAGAGGTGGCTTTTATCAAACCCATTAGGACTCCATATAAATTTTGTCCCAGTAGCTGCAGCCAAGGCAGGTTTCACAGGTCTCCTGGTCTTCCAAATACACATTCAGGGCATGGTTTCTGGATACCTTGTGGGAGGTTCAGATCTTGAGCTACTTGCAAAATAGAAAAGCAAAGCCCATCTCTTAGAGTATTTATAATTTTTTATGTCTTGGGGAAATTTCCTACTAGTTTTTTGCTAAATAAAAATAGCACTTTTTATCTTTTCTTACATATATTAAAGATGCAGAAAAGCTACTTAGACCTCCCTTCTAGAAAAAAGGTGTTTCTCAGAGAGTCAAAATGGATCAGCTCCCTAGTCCAGTTCACAGAATACTGCCTGCCCTTTCAGGGACAAAAATTCACCACCCCCTTTACCTAGGTATTTTCTTTACACGTGCAGAGATTGCCACATGGTGGCAATTTACCTCCACTTTACAAATACCTATATACAAATATATACAAATGCCTAGTTCAGCCTAGCTTCTTTTCCAACTGCCTGTTTTCTTTCAGTCTGTCCCATGCTTTTAGGAAATGGTGGCACTTCAATGTTAAGATTACTCACTCTTCCTGTGTTTTTGTTGGGGTTGTTTGTCCCTCTTCCCTCCTTTCCCCAACACTTAGGATGCCATTACTTTTGCTAACTCCCTCCAGTCTTCCTGCCAAAAGAGAATATTGAAACAGGTTTGTATTTTATATAATTCTTGGCTAATTTCTTAAAAAGCAATATAAGCTTCTTTCCCTTTAGGTATGAGTGATGCCCCGTGATGACCACGGGGACAGCTGGGGAGAGCAGAGCAAGATGGGTGCAGAGAATTGAGACAGACAGCAAAGTCCGTGCAGCTTCCTACAATGCTCTCTCCTCAATTGGGCACAGGGAAGAAAATGAGGACCCATAATCTGATCTCTGCCATAATAATACTGAAACCAAATCAGCTCCATGAGAAGTTTACACGCTTACTTTAAAAAAAGGGCAGCAAAACCAAGAGCTCTCAATCATATTGTGAAGACTCTGATCCCATCATCAATGATGCTCTGAAATGGGTCCAAAGTAGGGCACAATTTCCTGCTCTTCTTTACTTGCAGCTGCTCAGGGTCCAGTGCTCTCATCCTTTCGCCTCTCAAAAGAGCAAGCACCATTCTGAGGATGCTGCTGCAGGTGGAACTGCAGCAGTGAAGGGAAGAATCTCGCTCTGCTGCAGAAACAGCCACAAAGAGAGGGCTCCTGGCACAGCAGAAAAGCCAAGATGTCCCTGGAGTAATTCCAGAGGCTTGCAGGTCGAGGTATTTTTACAACATCACAGAAACATGAGATCTTATATTTCAAGAGTCCTGATTGTAGGTTAGTGCCTTTTGTGCTTTCTTTTCAACACAAATTTGTTAAGAAGTGTTGAAACTGACCTGTCACTGAAAGTGGTCCGTGCCAACCTACCGCTTTTTATTGGCATGTATGTTCAAAGCAGTATTTTCCTCTGTATCAAATTACATTCATATATTGCTGAAATAGATTTAGAAGTGTATTTGTCAAACAATGTTTAGCATCAAGCATAATTTTTTGCCATTTAACCATCATAACAAACATACACCTAGCAGATAGTATGAATAAAAATTCCATTGTAAAGAATTGTCCTCTGTTATGAATTACATTTTTGATGGCAGATTTACTCCTCTGACAGAGAAAATTCAATATGTAGCTGCATTTCTATTACAGATAGAGTCTTCTGCTAGCCAACAGATAAGCTTTTTATCAGCAGCCATGCTTCTGTGGCACTCTTCTGGGCTCCTGCCAAGCTCTGCCTTCGTTCCTTTCATGAACAGATCAATGTGCAAACATTTGAAACCCCTAAACAACATAATAGCTACTTGAATGCATGCTCAAAAAAAAACAAACCCAAACCAATTTCAAAACTGTTACACCTACACAATGTACCTAATGCAAATCTCCAAAACTAAGGAAAGAAGGGAAAGGGGTAGCACATAGCTGCCGTTTCCAAAGCTGCCCTGCCCTACAGACCATACACCTTAGCTTTTCCTCTAAGCCACGGTGGAAGCCTACCCTCCCATAGCTCTGCCACATCACCCCTCCAACAGAACATACAACATCAGCATCAACTGCAGCTAATAATGTTGGGAAGAAGAGTGTGGGTAAAGAACGTGATGAAGAGCAAGCATAGAAGGGAGATTACAGTGCAGCATCTTTTTTGTTATGTGTAAGAGCAGTGGTACGTGTGTGTATCAAAACACGCAGCCACTGGCTAGCATTCCAGCCTAAAATTCAGAGATGACCAGCCACTGCAGCTGCGTTGGCTACCGTGGTTGCTGATAACTGAGCACCGTGCATCTATAACGAGGCAGCCAGATTCTTCACCTTACCTTGCCACACAAGCTGCTGGCACTAGTCCAGGTGCACTTTGTCTTCTCTGCTCTTGTGAACTCTCTCTCTGTCCTTCTTTTTGTAATGGAGATAAGATCCCTTTTTTTTCTCTATTACCCTTCAAACCCCAGGATGTATGCTTGGACTGATGCCCATTAGCGGGAGCAGTGCTGGAATATTGGAATCAAGAAGTTCCCCAGGGGGAAACAGCAGTGGTAAAAGAAGAAAACTGAAAAAAGTGAAGCGACCTTGGTGGACAGCTATTGAAGGAAAAAACTGAGAAAAAAGAGGGAAAATTCTTTGGAAAGGGATTAATATGTGAGGGCAATATAAAATATAAAAACTACAGGAAAAGAAATGGGAAAACAATTTTAAAAGGAAACAATAAACAGAAGGAGAAGGCATAAGCAATAAAATAGGAGGCAAAAAAAAGAATCAAATCTCTCTCCTTAATGAGGGGCTCTACTGAAACGTGCCTTATCTTTTATTATATAAATTTATAAATAGACTTCATTAACTTTTTTCCTGTCAGGGGCATATAAAAGATGCTAATAAGTTCTTACAGGGGGTAAATAGTTTAAGGGGATGATACTAGTGATACTGAAATATTAAAATAAAGATCAAAGCCGTGACTGCCAGAATAGGGTTTCTAGGTTATCCATACACCGTTACAGTTCTAACAGATTAAAGACTCACTTGAACACAAAAAAGAGGAAAAATCATAGGGATCATCTCCACTATGAAAGGGGCTTGATTACAAAACCTAGTAAAGGCCTGATTCTATCAGGCTCAGACCGAAGTGTGCGTTATTAATAGCTCCATTAAAACTTGTGGGATCGACTTGGTGTGATCCCTTCTTCAGCAAGAATAAGGGTGTCCAAAGTCAGTCAGCTGAAGCTCAGTGGCATTTTTCAACACTTAGATCAGTTTTTGTTCTGGCCTCTGGAGAAGTAAGGATGACTATGGTGTTTTGACTGTTCACATCCATCACCAGCAGCACTCTTACAGTTATATACATAAGTGTTTGTGATAAGGAGGGAAATTTGTGCTCTGCAACCTAAACCCAACGGAGCACTGCATATTGTTACAGTAGGAGCTGGTTCCACCAGCAGTCTCCGGTGACATAGGGATGAAGGTTTCTGCATGCAAACTCTACAATTCCTTGGAAACAGGAGCTGTTCTGGGATCAGCAGGATAGGTAAACAAGTGCACCAGACCATGCAGCTCTCCCTGCTCTCAAAACCACAGCTCTCCTGGGCATAAACATGTCAGACAAACTTCTAAAGTGGGTGAAAAAAGACCCTGAATGAAGTACAAGTCACACTGAAGGACAGAGAAGACCACATCACTTTTTCATCTCTGTTTTTAATATCTTCTACTATGGCAATATGCTCTGAGGCCAAATCAGATTTGTGGAGAGAAGTTCCGTTTAGAAGAGAGTGGTTGTGCTTCAGAGATGGTATCTTTCATGACATTTTCCTCTGTAGTCAAGCACAAACAATTCTAGGATTTTACATAAACTCTAGTGTTCAAAATGGAAATGTAAAATTCAGTGTATTAGAACTCTGGAAGCTCTGAGCCCTGGCAAAAAGCAGCTATATAAAGGGGAGCTGGTCGAGTTTGGTGTTCCTGCCTTTGCATTTCCACCATTTCCTGTCTGGTATGTGCAGTTCTGCTCAGGTGTCTCAGACCTGATGCTACCATTACACGTTATGGTCACTATCACCTTTACATGCAGGACAGGTAAAGAAAGAAAGCAAAAGTCCAGGAAAAAGAAGCTACTGTGCCTTCCTAATTACCTGTAGGATTATGGTTTCCAACATAGACTTGAAATTTGTCACTTGGATTCACCTATAGGTCTGCAAGAAATCTTTTGCATACATCCACTCCTGCTGCTAACAGATGGTAGAGCAGAGAACAGAGACGATGAAGATAACAGCATTTCACTCACAGCTTTTTCTTGCAGTTTAGTAGCATAAGGTAACTGTGAAACCAGTGGTGTTTCAGAGCATTTCTTGCACTGCCGAGGTTTCTGGCTGGAGGTAGCCCAAACACACAGTCAGTCTAGAAACTCAATCTTGGCTCAGAGGTCACATGAAAGAAAAAGACACCTAGCCAGCACACAGGCAGGTTTATGTGGGTCAGGGCTGTTTCTTTTACATGCCAGAGGACAAATCTGCCCCTTTCCACCTTGAACTGGAGATCCAGTTTAAACCCCTTGGGGCTTTTTTCCCTCTCAGCTTGACATGAGAATGGCTAGGCAAGATACGAGAAGGAAAACGGCAGAGAGGAAAGACTGAAAAAATCAGAACCTTTAATATATTCCTGGTCTCTGTCCCCATTCCTCCTCTTCTACGCATCAACAGTTTTAATAACCTGGCAAAAGCAAAACCTGAAACTGAAAAATCCTTTCCTACCCAGTGTCACAAAACGCTCATCATGTACTAGGAAACATTATGATGAGAGGTGATGCGTTGAATACGTCCTCTCTCTTCATTTGACACCAGTCAGTTCTGCATTTTTAAAACAGCTGCTCTGAAACAACCAGCTCGCATTTCAAAACAAACAAATAACCAGGATCTGCTTATGGAACTGAAGTTAATACAAAGTGGCTTTTAAACAAGATAGTTAATAAAAAACCTCAAAAAGCAGTGGAATCACTCTCACGTATTATCTCTTCACTATGAAAATAAACTGCTCTTACATCCACGCTAAGCATACGCGGAGTAAACACAACAGATGGGGGACTTCCTACTACTGGTTTCTTTCTACGAGGACGGGTATTTCCAGTTCCTGACTCTCCGCTGCTTTCCCCGGGCAGCCCGGCGGGGCCCGGGCGCTGCCGCTCGGGCGCTGCTGCGCGTCCCCCCGC
>VZRW01009597.1:71489-120450 GCA_013398125.1 Aegotheles bennettii
GGCGGCGGCGGCGACGGCGGCGGCGGTGGCGGGAAGGGGGCGGGCGGCGGCCGCAAGCTGCCGACCTGCGCCGAGCACGACCTGGAGAACTACAGCATGTACTGCGTGAGCTGCCGCAGCCCCGTCTGCTACCAGTGCCTGGAGGAGGGCAAGCACGGCAAGCACGACGTGAAGGCCCTGGGCGCCATGTGGAAGCAGCACAAGGTGAGTCCCGTCCGCCGGCCAGGAGGGGCTGGGGCGGCTCTGCGCCCTGCCTAGGGTTTGTTCGTCCCAATGCCCTGACAGCGGGTTGGCGCTTGTGGGACGTGAGGCTCCTTCACGTCCATCATCCTCCCAGACCTTTTCCCCCTTGCCACGGTGCTCTTAGGTCTCTGGTCCTTCCTGACTGCCCCGTGACCCCACAGCCTCTGCTCAGGGTTAGAAAACCCAGACTCCCTCCCCGTTGGCCTCACAGTATCTCAGCCTGCAAATCTCGGGCTCAGCCAGGCTTCAGGCAGCCACCGGGGGCTAGTGAGTCCATCTCACTAACTTGTTTGCCTTCCACAGGCTCCTTGGCCATCCCGTCCTCTCGCAGGTGGTAGCAGGTGCCTGTGAGGAGACGGGGTGGTCATTCCTTCCTTTTAGCCATCTCCCTTTCATCCAGGACTCAATGCAAGTTGCCACAACCGTTTCTCACCACAAGTCAATGTGAGAGAGTGGCCCAGAGCGACCCGAATGTTTTAGACAGGAAAGTGTGCTAAAGAGGATCATGGGACATCGTGTTGTCTCCTGTGTCTCAAAGAGGTCTCCCCTCCCACTCGGTTCCCAAAGAGGCCAGGAGGTATGGCTGGAGAGACCTTCATGACACAAAGATGAGTAAGGAATTGTAGGATGTATGGGATCTGGAGATGAGTAAATGTCCATAAGGAGTAAATGAGTCTGTAATGTCACGGTCTGATGCATGTTTCCCTGCAAGTGATGCTCCTTAGTCCTCCCTGGACCCCCGTGGGAAGACATCAGCCGCTTTGCCACACGGGGGGGTTTCTGGGGACTGGTAGAGCTGCTGGGTCACTTGGCCAGGCTGTCCTTGTTAAAAATAAGACTTTGAAGCCATTTGAATAAAAACTAAGACATGACCTTAGAAGTTGAAAGAGTGTATGAAGTTAGCTCTTTCTTGCTAGGAATGGCGGACCCTGGAAAAAATTATTAGGTAATGCCTATGAACACACAGAGAGGACTTTAAGCACCAGAGTGCTGAGAGCAGTCCTTTGGAGCCTCCCACTGTACTGGGGGAAAAGGATGTCCCCCACAGCCGTGCAGAGCACCTGGCCAGCTCTGCTGGCTGCAGGATTCCCTTCTCCCCTCTCTCTGCTGCAGTTAGCAGCAAAGGAAGCACAGAGAGACCTTTTTAGACACTGGAGGAGGTGGCAAAATTGAGACTGCTCTCATCATCCCTCAGCCGTGGAATGGTTGAGCACAAGCTGGGCTAAGACATTTGGCAAGGCAAAAAACTGACTTTCAATTTTAAGATTCGAAAAACATGCCCCTTGGGGTGATCATCATAGTTTGTCCATCTGAGAAAAACAAACTTCTTCGGTAGGTGTTTCAGTCTCAATGCTCTGCCAAGGGCTCAGCCATCTCCTCCCTAACAGGATGGGTATTCGTACAGAGAAGTTCTCTTGGCCCAAAAGGAGCAGGTTACAAATTCTCAGCTATTGCTGCTTATGCCAATGGCAGAATCCACTTCCAAACAGAATTATTTTAATGAGCAGGGACTGAGTTCACTATTCAAGAATGGCTGATGTTTTGGTGAGTGTGAGAGACCAGCTTGTGCTGTATTATGGTCTACCTGGAGTTAAAACTGTCTGATGCCTTTTTAAACAGTGTGATAAACTCCAGTGTAATCAAAGTTCAGAGTCAGTCATTTTCTCTCTTTCCTACTGTCAAATATTGTCAAAAGAATGAACAGCAACCTGAGTGTTTGTATTTTTACTGCATTTTTTCTGGGACGAGGGTATCACAAAATGGGGTTTTTCTCTTGATTTACAGACTCAATCTATGCAAAAATTCTAGCAAAAGATAAAATACTCAAAATTACCTAATTTGGGGACTAAAATTGTGCTCTAGTGAATATTATTCTACCCAGAACAATGCGCTTGGCAGAAAATAAATATAATGGAACCATATAGCCAGATAGCCTCCATCATCGGTTCTCACTCATTCAGATAAATTGTTTTGGAATTAGATACTTCTGCTTAGAAATAGTTCTCATATACAGCAATTTCTACAAGTTTATTGCCTGTAGTTACTTTGGCCAAGCCATAAATTACATTGAGTGGTATGCCAAACGTAATTCAAGTTTTACATGTTCTCTCCAGATGTTCCAGGCGTAGCTGGAAGGGCTTGTCCATCATTGTTCTTAGCCCGTTAAATGTGACAGACTGGCAGTTGTTCACCATCAGGTGATGAGCACCTGCTTATCTCCTTCTAAGGCCCATGGCTGGTAGTCTCCACCTAAGAAGCGTTGCAGGAGCCACTTCCCCACCTCTCAGGACACAGTTTCATCCCACAACAGCAAACTTTATACATTGTTTCTGCTTCCTGTAGAACTGCTTTTCCACAGGCCCTGCCCACCCTCAGCTTCAGGATCCATTTCCATTCCACTTCTGTATTAGCCTTTTGACCAAACTCTTTTGGACTTGTGATCTAGTGGCAAATTACAGAGTGTATAACCTTGTCCACAGAGTGCTGCAGACCATGCAATGAAATGTGTGTTTACCCTCAGCTGTACTGCTGGCATGAAAGCTGTGCTAGACTGGTTGGCCCCTGTTAATGGTGCAGGTTCCACATTGCACTGCTGTGTGTCACTTCTCCTACAGAGAAATTAAAAATGGTTCAAAATAACAGAAAGGCCCAAATGGCATAAATCTGTGAAAATCCACTGACTTAGCTGGACTTTATTATACTCACTTGCATGAAAAGTGCATCTGGACCAGCAGTTTGAGGTTATTAAGTAAAACTCTATATGTCTTCTGCCAAAGTTAAGTCTTTCTATTGTTTTCATTGCAAGAACAGTGACATTGTTGTCTGATTTAAGTTAGTAGGCCTTTTGACCTACCAATATGAGGAATGATGAAACATTTCAGCTCTAAAAGGTTATATATATATATATATGTGTATGTATATATATACCAAAATGTTATGGAGCTCCCAGTGTAAGAAGGACATGGAGCTGTTGGAGCGAGTCCAGAGGAGGGCCACAAAGATAATCAGAGGGCTGGAGCACCTGTCCTGTTAAGACAGGCTGAGAGAGTTGGGGTTGTTAAGCCTGAAGAAGAGAAGACTCCCGGGAGATCTCACAGCAGCCTTCCAGTCCCTGAAGGGGACCTGCAGGAAAGGTGGACAGGGACTTTTTATGAGGGCACGTAGTGATAGGACAAGGAGAAATGGGTTCAAACTGAAAGAGGGAGATTTAGACTGGATATTAGGAGGAAATTCTTTCCTGTGAGGGTGGTGAGACACTGGCACAGGTTGCCCAGAGAAGCTGTGGCTGCCCCCTCCCTGACAGTGTTCAAGGCCAGGTTGGATGGGGCTTTGAGCAACCTGGTCTGGTGGGAGGTGTCCCTGCCCATTGCAGGGGTGTTGGAACTAGATGGTCCTTAAGGTCTCTTCCAACCCAAACCATTCTATGATTCTATGGATCTATGAATGTAGGAAAAAGCCACAGCTGGGTAGATCTGTGCAGAGCAGGCAAACAGGCAGCTGAAGGCACATTTTGGAGTCCGAATACCTGCTTTTATTTGCTGGCCTAAAGAGTTGTGTTCCCAAACACATGCAGGCTATTTCAGAATTCAGCACTAGGGCAAGCTTATCTAATCAATAGTTAATCTGCTGCTAAAGAGAGATGGAGGGAAAACAAGTTAAATGACCATGAACTGTTCGGTTGAAAAAGGACGTGGGCATTATCTGGTTCATTTTCTAAAATCAAAGGAAGCATCGGTCTTCCATGCCCATCTGGGTTTAATTACTCACGCTTGTTATCTCTCTGTTCCTGTATTTGACAGAAGTAGAAATTTGGTATCCATCTCCAGCATCCACATTATTGGTTGCAAGACCAAGTATTAAGTAAAGGTAACACCAAGTAGAATACCATTTGTAAGGAGTTATTAACTGTTGCAGTCAATGGAGCTTGTAACATTTCAGTTTGGCTTCCAGTAAATATTTCTGCAGATTGCTCTGAGTGTACAGTGCATTTTTAATGGTTTACTGAAGGCTTAGTCATGTAGTTCCATTTGATTTTAATGGGAAGTGCATGACTAAATTCCATTGCTTTGTAAGGTATCCTTTACAAATGCTTGGAAAACCAAGGCTATTATCTCTAATTTGGTTTCACAAATGGAGATCGGCCTTCTCATTGGTTTCACGCTGCAGTTGTGTTAATGCAACCACAGGTTTTAATGAACATGACAATTCACTTACGAGACCTTTGAACAATGACATTGTTGAGTTTCTGTTGCAGCTCTTTGTGATGGGAGCGTGCTGGGAGCCAGAAGTGACTGTGCTAATTGTCATCGGTGCATACATCAGTTACAGTTTGTCTGTGGTGATTCAGTTTTGACAGCTGTTGTGGTGCCTGCATATAGCTTTTGACACATCTGGTGAAATGCACTTTGAGATGATTTGAGATACAGATGTTGGAAGAGTGGAAGTTTTACTTCCATTGGGACCAACCATTGATTTTGATTTGAAAGAAAGGAGCCCTTGCCTTCCTGGGACAATTTAGCTGGGCCAGTCAATGGCAGAGCATACCATGCTTTTGCTACCTATTTCTTTCTCGCTTCCTTCCCAGCCACTTGCTCATATGCCACTTTCACCATGTCCTGCATCAGCTTGACAGACCAAAGGCTCAGATGTGCCTTGTGGATGGAGTAGAAAGTGCAAACAAGAAAGGTGGGCTTTAAACTCTGGCAAGCATGATCAGTCTATGGAGAGCTGATCTGAAGTCCCAGTTGCCTGGTCTGGCTGAAATAGGGACCCTTTCAAGGACCTGAAGTTTGCTTCTGTGACCTCAAGTAGCATTCATCTCAAACATCTTCATTTTAAATTTTTGTGCAGTGACAAGTGTTTGTGTAAGAAAACAGTAAATATTGAATATTAAGATATTGAGAAACATACACAGTAATGTGTCTTCCTGTTACATTTGTTACAAATGAATTGTTGCAAAGTGTATTTTATTTTCAAATTTAGCACTAATGTAATACCTACACCTGAGCTAAAAGGAAATGACTCTAGGATGGCTTCTTTGTCTATAATTCAGTCCCAGTTCCCAGTCAGGGTTTGTACCCCCTTCCTGCAGAGCTGCAGGAGGTTAGGCAGTGAGGCTGCCTGCCTCTGAGAGGGGCTGAGAAGCACCACGAGCTCTTTCCATGAGCAAGCACGAGGGGAGGATGAGTAGGAGACATTCAGGCTGGAGGTAAGGTCAAAACTTCGGCAGCCTGAAGAAGTGAGCTGTGCACTTTCCAGGGATGGAGTCATTCACTTCCCTCCAGGAGCAAGGGGGAAGCAGAGAATGAGTGTTGACTTACTGAATTTGTATTAGATCTCCTCTTAAAGGCTCATAACATTTGAACCTTCCTACATACAAGGCTCTGTCTCAAGGCACACTCTAGTCCTGAGGAAACAAGAGACAGCAACCTTCTGAAAGTCTGATGTTAACACAGGTACTTCATCTTCCATTTCCTGATGTGAGTATCCATTTGGTGAGGATAATTAACTGGGCATTGGCCATCTGGTAGTTGGCCAAGTCTGCCTGGAGGGTAGACCCACAAAGAGAGTTTGACCTTCAGGACACTCAAGGTGGGACCATTCCGGTCACTCTGCGTTATGTCTGCATGGAGAAGTAATGCTGAATCTGGGCTTGCTGTGGGCTGACAAGCAGAGCAATACAGCTACTGTAATCCCAGGCAGGCTTCCAGGGGAGCTGCACCGGAGCTGCTCTGGTCAGACCATGGTGGTTCTGGGTCTGGCTGGGGTTAGAATTGCTGTTTCTTCCCATCCTGGAAGTCCATCAAGAAGCTTCTGGTTTGGTTTTGAGATTTCAGGTGCCAGCTGAGGAAAGGGGAGGTTAGGTCTTCAGTGTGAATTTACAAAAGGCATATTCCATACATCTCATTAGTCAAAAGTTAGAGGAAAGGTTTGTTCCAGCTTTTCCAGAAATAGTCACCCTTTTGTTGGGTTGGAGCATGGGAAACTGGAGCCTCAAAGGGACATTACTATGAAGTCTGAAAATACAGATTTGTCTTTGAGTCCTAGCGTATCCTAGGTTTGATAGGATATACTACATTTGTAAAGAACTAAGGCTTTGATAAAAAAAAAAAAGTACCATTTTGGAATGCACTTGGGGGTTTTTCAGCGTAACAGATGCTACTGTGTAAGTGTAAGACTATTATCTCTTTATGTATGTGGGTAGCTGTCTTATAAAAGGGTATTTTGACTTACTAAATCACTGCAATAAAATGGAACGTGCAGACACAATACTTGACTGCCCCCACATGCATATTTCACCTTTATTAAATCTTATTACAATTAAAATCTTAACTATTATTTTCTAGCACAAGCACTCTGTGTGTGTAAGAATACATGCAATAGCAAGTAAGCCTTTTAGCACATTATTAGTCGTCAAAACCAAGGATTAGTAAGAAACACATCTGCATTTTATCTCTAATTTTTCCCTTCCCCCCCCTTTTTTTTTCTTGCAGGCACAGCTATCTCAGGCTTTAAATGGTGTTTCAGATAAAGCAAAGGAAGCGAAAGAATTTCTGGTTCAGCTGAAAAATTTATTGCAGCAGATCCAGGTAACTGTAGAATGCTAGCTGTTTTGATAATACAGTAATCAATAGAACTGAGTGAATAATTTATTTGATGACTTTATCTTCTGTGCTATTCTAATCTTTCCTGGAATCATCTAACCTTCCTTGAACAGAATTGCTAGGCAAAATTATTCATCAGATTATGCCTGCAAGCCCCTCTTAGCTTCTACATTGTTTACTGTTTATTGCAAGAAGCTGATACTCCACACTGGACATCTGAGCTGTGTTGATTAGTGTTTGATTGAATCCATCAGTTGTGCTTCTGGATTCCTTCCTGACAGCAATTGCTTGATTTGGGCATTCAGAATAAGTTCTCATTTTAACACACAAAATTTACTCCTTGTTTTTCATCTTGTATTTTCTAAAAATGTACTCGTTTCTGGGCAAAATCCAGTTAACCCGTTTATTAGAGCATTTGTAGGAAGTAAAAAAAAAGCAGGAGAAACAAATGCTGCTAAATCAATGTGGTCATTTATTGAAGCAGAAGATATTTCTATGCCTATAATTGCCCAGCTTTAGTAGTCAGAAAAGGGCTCCTGGTGAGTGCAGTAATTGAGGACACAAACCCCACACATAACAAGTCCCATTTTCAACCAAATTTGGACTCATCAGTGCTGGAGGTCAGATGATCCTCAAGGTCCTTCTCACCTTGCAGGGTGTGCCTGGAGATGTGCAGTCATAGTTTGAACTTCACAGTGTGTGTGAAGGGACACTTGTTACCCACAGCAGTGGTCTGTGGCAATTGGTTTTCTATGGGATATAAGTCATCTGCTTCGCGATATACTCGCTCTTCTGCTTGCTCATCTTTCATCAACAAGCAATTCTCGTTCCTGTTACTAACAGAAAGCCGTGGCAGAAGTTCAAAAACCTGTATTTGGTTTAGAATATAATCATTAAAATTCCACTTAACACTTCAGATGGTGAATTTGTACCCCAAATGATGCCCCAGTTCTCAGGTTGCCAGAGGGCAGCGTAGCCACCCACCCTCACGATCTTCTGTGGCCACCTGGGGAAGGGAACAAACAAGACTGGGAAACGTAAAAAAACCCACATCTAACTGAAAGAAACCAGTGCAAAAGCCACCGACTGGCACCTGTCACGTGCCATGTCTTAGGCAGTGTGAGGTTTCTCTCATCTGACTTTACCTATTTAAAAGTTATGTAGCTCATCTAACCCAGGCTTCTTTTGTTGTCCAAGGAGGAAAGACACCTCTACAGATCAGTGGTTTCTATAGGTCTGAACAGCTATTTCAGGATGGGCTGACTCATCCGAAACAGTAGTCTATCACCAATCTCTTCTTGAGTCGTCTAATTCCATGAAAAATGTGTTTTTCCCTCCTGAAGCCTAAAGGTGGCCTATTACAACTATTTATGACAATGCTGTAAAATCCTTTAATGTGTTTCAAAAAATCACTGCCAAATTGCTCTGCATTAGGAAGCCACTACAATTAGATCAAAAGACCAAACCATTTCTTTGATGGTGCTTATGGCTTAAAATGCTAGAGTAGAACTCAGAAAAGGAAATTGTATCCATCAGTCACCCTATAACATTTAGGCATGTCTGGGTGCAAAGCTGAATCTGACCTTCACATGTTGAACTGGTCTCCAGCGTGAGTCTGAGTGTGGACACCAAATTTCAGCAAACCAAAACAACAGCAGGACTAATCAGTTGCATGTGTATTCCTAGGTCAAACAAGGCTAGGGCACAGCTCTGAGAAGTTCACCCACTCACCTTCACCCTTAATGAGCTCCAAGGCATGGTTTTCTCCCATGACAAATTGCACTCTTCCCAGGTGACACTCAAGCAGCTTTTGGTGACAGCACATACCAGGGAATACTCCTGGTAGGCAGGTTTGGTACAGCCATGCTATTTGATGGGAAAGGGCTTATGTGTGTCATGAGCTGATTTGTGCCTTTTGGCATCTGGACCAAAAAAACCCAGTTCTTGGACTGTTATTTGGGGTGGAGTAGATGTAGCCTTTGTGCATAGATTTATACCCGGAACCATGTATCTCAGAGCAGGTTATTTCTAATAGAAATCTTATGGTGGTTGACATTTACCCCACAGCAAAAATGTCTTCAAATTATATGTTTACACGAAGGAGTGAGCACTATGTACATTTTATTATCCTGTCTTAATGCACAGCAGACCAGGCAGACATGTGCACTCTTTATCTCCTCTCTGAGTTTTCCAGAGCTACCAGGAGCTGTGCTTTTATCTTGCCTGGGATAGTTTGCAAATCAATAATTTACTTTCTTTTCTCTGCTTTGCAGATCTCTTGTTTAGCTTTTTCCCTTCCCCTTTCTGAGGTCACTTTTAAATCTCTTGGTCTCTTCAGAAACTGCTTGTTCCTCATTGCCCCCGTTGCTTTCTTGCTCCTCCTTGTTGCTGTCATTATCTGATTTTCACATTTTCCTGCCTGCTCTAACAATTTCATCCTTTCTCACTTGAAAGAGGCATATCTCCAAACGCCCTGTTTGATGTGTGAACAGAAAGTGAGGAGAGAAATGATGCACTACAGCCATTGACTGATCCAGGCTCTGCATGCAAACCAGCACTTCAAGAGTAGCTGCATGGAAAAGGGCTTAAGAGGGAGTTGGGTGTGATATAAGCTGAGGAGGGAGAGATGCAAACAGGAAGAGTCTAAGACAAACCTGTGAACAGTAACTGAGCCATCTGATGTCTTTCCCCCCACCCATCTTCCTGGCAGGTCTAGGACTGCAGTGGGGGCCTCTCAGGGAAGTGTGATCCTGCATCCCTCAGCTGGAGAATGGGATGCATGGATTGCAGTGAGAGTAGGGAATACAGTGCTGAAAAGAATGAAGGCAAAGCAATGAACAGAAAATAAGAGAAAAGCCTAACCAGAAGAGCTGAGAGATAGGAATGAGTTAGGGGTGTGTGATGGCTTTCTGCAGAAATGCTTCTCCTTCAGCACGTTTAAAATCTTCTCACATTTAATGCTGCTTCTTTTTTTCTTATTTGGGCATTTGGGAGGAAAGTTGCTAGGACAGCTGAATATCTCCTGGAAAGAGGAGCTTGAACACTTTCTCCTTCTTCTAGTCTCACAAGCAGAGGAAGTGAGGGAGAGCCTCCCTTGAATGGGTGCTTCAGCATCAGTTCCACAGCCAGAGAAAGGCATCCCCAGGAGGAGGGTCAGCTCAGGACCTCGTAGTACCATCTACTCAGATTTCTACAGCTGCAGTGGGATTCTGTCGTAGCATGGTTTGTTTCCCATTGACAGGACATGTGTTTAGGATATCCAGGCCCTGCTCGAGGCTCAGTGGGGACAACTGTTTTATACCTCAGATGCTCATCTCTTCCTAGCAGAGACTTTTACCATAATGTGAATAAATAAACCTCCATGTGCTTATTTTTTTTTCAAGCTAAGCAAATGCATGTCTCCACTTCCAAGTGCTAACTATTTAAAAAAAAAATACTTGAAGCAAGACACAAAACCTCAGGGCTTTGTACCTGATTAATTTCCTTGTAATAGGCCTGTAGACCACATTCTGGTCCATAACTCTTTTCTAATTGCCGTGGTGCAGAGCCAGTGATTTCAAAGTTGCTACAGTGGGATAATTAAAACAATGGGGCAGAATCTTCTTATGTATATGTATGCACTGTGTGTATTAGGTTTAGCTTCTACATTACATTATACTTCAACTATTGTCTGGCAAATGCCAGTAAATCAAGGTTTTAAATAAGACCATTTGTGGCATAGCATCTCACTGTTTCACTTTATATAGCATGCAGCTATTACTGCTACAGCTCTAATGAAGTCAGAAAGGCAACAGAAATGTCAAGGTCTTGAAAGGAAATCTTTTCTGAATAGAAAAACAGGTAAGAATGAGCAATAGTTTAAGCTGTAAAATATGCTTTTTTTGATGAGTATGACTCTCGCCTTCTTCTAGGAGAATGGGTTGGATTATGAAGCCTGTCTTGTCGCTCAGTGTGATGCCTTGGTCGATGCATTAACGCGACAGAAGGCAAAACTGCTCACAAAGGTGACCAAAGAACGTGAGCACAAGCTGAAGGTGAGCACAACTCCATCGGCCGAGCATGGCTGCTGATACCTGGTGTTACTGTGCATTTTGTCAAGTCCCCAGGCCTTTACACCATGAAAATTCCTAGTGAACAAGTCCTAAAGTCTTTCAGCAGGTTCCAGTTCAGCAGTTTGGTGGAACTGTGCTTATACACTTAAAATGAGGCATATACTTCAGCAGTTTGTTGAATGAAGCCATCAGTCTTTATTTATCTGATATTATTTATCTGACAGGGGCTATCTTTTGAGAGTTGCTTGTCAGTGAAACCTGTGTGTGATTTGGATTCTGGGACCTTCTGCCCAAGTGAAATGTTGATATTTTTGTTGTATATTCAAACCTTTGACATTCAGGCAAGCCAGAGATCCAAAGATATTAAAGAAATGCAGTAAGGGGGCGTGGGATAAGAAAGCTATGAATGGTTGAACAAAGTGGCAGTCAAGAAATGTTTAAATAGACACACTTCTTGAAATGTTGAACTGCATATGTGATTTTGAGGTGTTATGGTGCCAGTAACATTAATATTATCTAAAACAGAAGGAAAAACTGCAGTGAAAAATCTAACATGACACACAGTGAATAAAATCCACCTGAGATCAGCATTTAAAACCTGCCATGCTTAACAAGAACCAACACTTAGGACATACTACTAATAGCACAGCGATTCCTGCCATTTATTCCTGTTAGGCTGCTGTGCCTCGGGAGTTGTGCTGTCAAACACAGTGCTGTTAGACCTTGCCTACAGCTATGTGACAGCAAAATCAAGTCCAAAATCTGGAGAAAAGAGATGCAACTTTTTTATTTCTTAACCCTAGCAATGCATTCTTAGGCAGAGTAGGATCAATGGTGAATTGTGATGAGAATAGTAGAGTATAATCTGTAAGAAACCACTCCTGCAGTTTTCCTCTATAATTTTTGCCTTTTAAGTCAAGGATTTTTTAAAAGCTCAGATTTTAATGAAAGTGGGATTGTAAATGTGAATACTGCAAATGCATAAACATGTTCTGTGCTTTTTCTGCTCTGAGCAAGCCTGATCTTTGAGCAATTAATCTGCTCTGAAAATTGAGATTCCCTGTGCACAACATTTTGCCAAGCTAATTATCGGTATTTACAATACAGAGCAAGTGAGTGTAGCTGATGGAGATATGGCAATGGCCATATGGCAGCTAAATTAAGCATAGCTTTAACACACTTCAATTCGTTGTCTCTTCTGCAATAATCTTATACAATTCACTGTAAGCTGAGGCAGTCATCAGAACTGAACTGTTGTTTGTTTTCCAGGTTGTTTGGGACCAGATAAATCACTGTACACTGAAGCTACGCCAGTCAACGGGGCTTATGGAATACTGTCTAGAAGTTATCAAAGAAAATGATCCCTCTGGGTTTTTGCAGGTATTTTCCTTTCCAGTGTTCTGGGGGAAAAAAAAAGAATTTAAAGCTAAATCTTGAAATGGACTGCTTTGCTAATTAGCCTCTTCCACCTCTGAGGCAGGTTCACCTTAACTCCTGTTAGTACTGTCTGAAAGCTCAGACAGCCTGGTGACTGCAGGAGTCTCCTAGTGAAGAGAAGGCTACAGACAGCTGCACTCTGAGCAAGGCCCCTGGCTGCTGACGTCTTTCATCTTGCCAGCCCTTCCTTCTGGGCTGAAGGAGAAATGCTATGCAGTTAATGATAGATTTCTGCAGAGTTATTATTTTACTCTCACATGAGAAACCCAACACAGGGCCTGACAGAGCTCTCTGATCAATTTGGAAAGGTCTATGACTTGGCAAAGTAGTACTTCTCCCCTTTTTGCTTCTCCCCTTCCCATTACTCTTTCCCATGTGAAACAGTTCTTTCAATATCTCCCCTGTGAGGAAATCTAGCCTTGAGGGCTTGTGTGTAGCTTTGCTTCACTGAGGTTGTTGCACCTCACAGGGCTACAAGACGTGTCTTGTAGCTGGAGGATCCAGGTACCCCCTCTTTGCAAAATATGGCCTAGCCAACAATTGCCTTAGTGTGCAGGATATTGTTTCTTAGATGCAAGCAGTGAAAATGTCTATTGATGAGATAAAACATAACAGTTTTATTATCCAATTGGTTATTTTGCCCAATTAATTCTATTATTTTTATTAATTGTTTTATTTTGCCCTGTTAGTTTTGTGGCCTTATTAATTGCCTAAGGAGAAAGGCACATCAAACAAAGTGGCCTGCATGTGGCTATCAGCTGAACAAGGCACACTGCACACATGAATACATGAGTGTCAGGGAGCTGTCACAGCATCCCTAAAATACAGGACGAGGGTCAGCCAACTTAAAGCTATTAGCACTCCAGACTGGTTGTTACTGTCACACCTGGTCTCAAGCAAGAGTGGGGAATGTGTGGTGTATATTAACCTCAAGACTACACGGATTTTAGCAGGCTGTTGGTTGGGTACTGCTGGACAAATGAAACCTTTAGGTCTTATCTACCTGCTAGCTAGATACATACTTTGTTTTCATTTCAGCTTACTTTTCCTGTAACCTTTGTGGCTTCATTCTTTGCAATCACCTTTTATAAAAAAAACTTTTGTTTTTACCATTTCCTGGTTTATCTAATGATGCTTTCAAGGCAACCAGCAAACACTGAAGCACTGCATTACTTAGAGCAAGTACTCGTGCATCCAGGACATTGAAACACAGCCAAGGGGTACAGCATCCCAGTAAGTGACCCCAAGGTCACAGGAAGGCTATGAGATGCTCCTCCACTTACTGCACAGACTGATTAGGAGCTGTTGGTGCAGGGGCTCAAACAGTAGTGTCTTCCAGTAACAGTAATGAGGAAGCGTATCTGAACTCCTACAATAAAGGAAAACTCTCTCTGACCTATCCAGAAGAAAATTCTACTCCGTGATGTACAGAAAGCTCACTGGGAGGGACTCCAGATATCCAAATGACAGCTTCACTGAACTCAAAACCAGCTGAGTTTGTTGATTTTCACAGAGCAAGGATTTTGCTTTCAGAAGAGTCCATTGTGATCATCTCAGTCTGACTTTTGGCCTGATTGTGGGCTGCACTAGAGCAAAGATTTTAAAATGAAATTCAGTTTTGATGCAATGATAGAAAATATTCTTCAAAAAGAATCTGACAACTTACCACACTTACTATGAAAAATACACACCTTCCTTCCCATTGGATTTTTTTATTCCTTTCAGCTTTCATCTGCTGACTCATCTTTGCTGAATGGAGACACCCTCTAACATTTAAGCCTCTCTTTGTGCAACTGGTTTTTTAGCAGGAGAGCAAAACTAGACTGTGCAGATCAGAAAACAGAGAGCAAAAGTATACATGGCATTCAGAGGCACGATACGTAACATAATCTTAGCAGGCTTCATAAATGTGATTGTTACTTTCTTACCCTAAAATGAGATTTGTTTTGAAAAGATGAGATGAAAGTGTGCAATATAAATGGACCTCACCCCAAAACAACCAGATCCCATCTCAGCTGTCGTGCTGTCATATTCCTGCTTTCTTTGTGCTGTATCTCACAGGCATTCTGTCATTTTTAATGTGTGCATCTGCCATTTCATTATATGCCTGATACTTTCTTTCAGATTTCGGATGCTTTAATCAAGCGTGTTCAGGTATCTCAGGAACAGTGGGTCAAAGGAGCCTTGGAGCCAAAAGTGTCTGCTGAGTTTGACTTGACTCTGGATAGTGAACCTTTACTGCAGTCAATTCACCAGCTGGATTTTATTCAGATGAAATGTAGGGGTGAGCTTTTATGATTTTCTTTTTTCTGTTTTTCACTCATGTGCTGGGAGGGACAAGGGCGTGAAGGGAGGAAAGAGGAATAGCTTGAAGTTGCTGGATAGTTTTGAAAGGTTTTCAAGCAAATTCAGGTTATGAGTGCTCACCTCACATACAGTGACCTGAACAAGCTCAAACAGAGATACCAGGTGCAGTAAAAGACTTGGAAAGATGAATTCCTCAGAGTAGGGCTGTCTATCAGTTTTGAAGATTAAAAAGACATTAGCTGCATGAAGCTTTATGCCATTTTACAGCATTCTTAGATTAACATGGTTAATTCAAAATAACAATTACTCCTATCTTGTCAGGAACAGCTGAAGTAGTAAATAAATATTCCCTCCCCCTCTATATGCTTGAATAGGGAAAAACTAGGAAAGTCCTCCTTTGACCTATATCTGGACTGTGCTGCAAACAGTGTGCAGCTTAAAAAAAAATGATGAGGCAGAGATTCACAGGGGGAAAGTAGCTCCATCGCTGTCCTCTTTCTTGATTCTAGGTATCTGAATGTTTCCAAGGGACACACTAAATGGAAAGGAAGTTAAAAAAATATTTAAAAACAGAAGCTGATGAACAGTAGATGCCATTGGCAGAAAAAATATTAACATAATGTGCTTGTAATGAGCTTGGTTTATATGGAGCAGGATGAGAACTGAATCAGAATTAGATAGATCCATAGACTGGCTGGATTTGAAGGCCATTGTGGTTCCTGGGAACGATGCCATTAGCTTCCCTCAGTGGTGATTCAAGCCTTAATTATACATGTGGATGTCAGGGCAGGGGCTGCCAGAAGCCAATGAATGAGTTAAGGATAATCGTGCCTTGATGCAGGATGTGGGGTTTTTTGGCTCCAAGCAAGCATAAAGATTTCTGTTCAGTTTATCTGTTCTCTCTGGGCCTAATTCTGAACCTAAGAGACCCAAGATGAAGTAATTAGGGTGGATAATTTGGCAGATAAATATGTAGAGAAACAATGAATAAAGAGTTAAAGGCCAAAGTCTGCTCACCAAGAATAGTTTGGATCTTGGCATAAACAGGCTGTGTTAAAGTTACTTAAAAAACACCTGTGTACTGCTCCTTTGAAATGTTGACAGCTGGGAAAGCAGAGTCAAGAGAGAGAGAGTATCACTGAGGAAAATTCTCCACATACTGTCTGCACTTGTCTTTTATTATCAGTTTAGATTTAATGCTGGTCATATTTATTGTTAAATATATTTAATACGAAATCTTCCACCACTCTGCTTCACAAACATATAAAGAATTTAGTTAAACTAGCCACTTAGATTGCTAATTAACCACAAGTCATTTGAGGTGAGAGCAGCTTAGATATTTGGCTTTTGGGCATTCTTCTGGCTTTAAGCTTGAAGACTTATGAGACTTTAGTTGAGCCCAGTTCTCTGGAGCTTTATGAAAGAGAGTGCTATCTGCTATTCTCTCATTTATCATACGATCACAGTGAAGCTCTAGTTCTGAGCTAGACATGGTCTGAGGAGCAAAGAAGCGAAAAAGACTGCTTCTACTCAAACCCGCACTCTTGGGATTTGCTTTCCAGAGGCACCTCAGCAGTTAGCCCTCAGGAAGGGCTTTTCCTTGAGCTGTCTTGGCCTTGACCAGGGACTACCTGTTGCATGTCCCATCAGGTTGGTCATCACAACTGGTGTGACCATGTACACACCATGCAAAGAATGGTGGAAATGGCGTTGATCTTGGCCACCATCCTTGAAGGTGCATAAGGGATGGCAGGGTTCCCCCTTGTGCCTCTGTGTGCCCAGCAGAACAAGCCACCAACTGGTCCCAAGCTAACATTCATAAGTACTAAGCTGATTGTACAGTATATAGAGGAGTATTTATATTTTTCAGTTTATGACAGCAAATCTATTTGCATTTGAAATTTTATCTCGATGAACTCAAGCAGCTCTGCATTATCTTCTCATGCATAGCAGCCTTGCATCTAGAAATGTGGGTATCACAGAGTAAGACCCCAGGCATTTCAGAGGTGAGCACCCGGACTTACTGGGAACATCACTTTGCTGACTGTGAGAAGAAGCTAGTGATGCTGGGCAATGTTTTGCTATTTATCACCATTTATTACCATCAGGACTTGTATATTTCTGAGCCTCCAATTTCACAAAGAAAATCTATGTGTCTCTTTGCATCTGCTCCTCTTTGTCCAATCCTGCCTATCCCAGCACACCGACACATCATCACTCTTTGCCAAATGTTGGTGTCGAGAGGAGTGCTATTAAGTCACTATGCTGGTTGATCTGATGAGTAGATGCGTTAAAGACATCAGGGACGATCTGTAAAGGCAGTTTTGGGGAAACCTGGGAAAATAGGACCAGCAGTTGGCTTTTCCAACTGCAAGTTGTTTTGTTCCAAAAGCTTTGCAATGTAAGGTCTCTACTATTGTTATTGATGCTTAGTGCGTGACTGAATTTCTATATATTTTTTCAAACTCTGGCCTCATTTAAACTCAGTGAGCTTGCATGGGTCATTTAAAGTGAAAGCATGCTTATAAGTAAACACTGATTCACTGTGTTGGACAAAGGAGAATGAAAATGAGAACAAATCACATTACATTTGCTTTGATGACTTCTTCACGTGCCTTACTGGTGGGTTCTCTATAAGCCCATCTAAATCTCATTTCAATAAATAAAGATCAGGGAGTGCTTTTTTCTTTTACAGAAAGAAAAAGCGATTTGGTAACAAATTAAATGGGCAGAAATATGAGAGGTGTGGAAGTAATGCTTAAGCAGTCATGTTGACTGATGGGTCTCACTGATAGCCCTTTGACAAGAGTCCCATGCTCCCCAGGCTAGCTGACTGGCTGAGACACACGCACAGCTCCGGTAATTGCTGGTGTTTTGGGCTTTCCCAGATCCCTTTCTTCTGTCCATGTTTTCTTCTCCCTATTGCTTTTTCTAAGTGCCTTGGCACAATATTCCTGTACTGTTTGATGACTGGCTCAATGTGTGCATCACATTTCCTCAGTTCAAACTATGGGCACAGGCAAATATGTGTTCCAGGTTTGTTTTGTTCAAACAGTTGGAACTGTCATGCAGCCTTGGTTTGCTGTGAAATAAAGACTACATACAAAATAGGTATATATACAGCTACTCTCTACTTTTCTGTACCACCTCTAAGTACTAGCTCATATGCCCCCTCTCCTTGTCAGGAGTGACTCTTTCCCTCTTCTGCAGACCAGTCCATGAAGAATCCCCAGACACACCCTGTGCTGCAAATCTCTGCTTCCCCAGCCATGAGCTGAACAGCCCTGATAATGAAAGAGTAACCATTTCATCGCAGGCTTTATCGCTGGTTCTGTCTGTTTTGCATCAGGGACCCACGTCTTTGCCTGTGGTCTTTCCTTCTCTCTCGATAACACTGTAGAGCACTGGCTACAGCAGTGACTCTGGCTATTTACAGAGCCATATTGCACTTTTGGAGGACATGAAAGTATTCATGTTTCTGAAGGTCCCATTCTTTCACTGTGTTTAGCCCTTGAAAAATTAATCTGGGAAGGTGGAGGGCATCATTGCACAACTTGCTTGTCAAGAGGACAAATGACAGACAACATCTTAGAGCAGCCCTACCCTACTTTGAGAGGAGATCAGCTGTGAGATGCATTGAGCAATGTGTTTTTGAAACTGCTGGCTTACCATGAGACATCAGTATCACATTTTTTAGCTAAGTATGACCTGCGTGAATCACTTTTAAAATAGCAGGACATCATTCAGACTCATTAATAGGTCTTACTGTGACAATGCAGTGTCATTTATCTCTTTATATTTTTAATCTTTTCCATCAAAAACTCTCTAGAGTACTTCAAGTTAAACAAGAAGTGGGACAGTACTGTAATTTAATGAGTTTTCTTTTTCTCTGACAGACAGTCTATATTTTTATTTTCTTAGTCCTGTCCCTTTGCTCTTCACTATGAAGTATATCTCAGTGTCCTGATGATTCAACTGGCTTTGCACTTTCCTATTACTTTTGCAACAAGTGTTCACCTTTTCTCCTCCCAGAGGGAATCTGAGATAAAGGCAAATGTCTTTCCATCCATGTCCAGGGGAGGAGGCAGGAGGGCAGGCACAGTGAGCGTCATTCAGCAAAGCTGCATAGATGCTTGGTGGGAGCTTCTTACATCTCCTTTGGCTACTGCAGGTTGCACAGTTCAGGCCAGAGGCTGGCCCAAAGGGAGGAGGAGGCTGATAAAGATTACTCACAAAAACTTGTATGTTCAGTGACACAGTAAAGCTCAGACATTTCCCCGTAGTATGTGTGACTCTCACACTTAGGGCCAAAATTCACATTGCCCCTGGGAAGTGGGAACAACAGCATTTTACCATATGAAAACAAACTCTAATCCCAGATGGCATTCTGTTCCCATAATTAAAAGGGACTCATAAAACACCCTCCCCAAAAAATTCTGCTTCTTTTTTTCAGCATTGCACATTACATGAACCGTCCCTGAAAGCCTCCTGTCAGTTCTCCTAGGAGATTTTTGCAGGCAGTTGAAGAGATTAGTGATTTATTCAGAGGTGAGGGAGTGTTGTCTATTTTGCACTTTATAAACTTTAGGAATTTGTTTTTTACACAGTTTTACCAGGAGGAGGCTCAGAAGTGGGAAGGATGCAGCAAATACCTCCTGAGAGGGTTAACCGGTTAGCTAAAGTGGCAGGAGTGTGGGTGTCCAACACAGTCCTGTCTTCTCCCAGACTCATCTCACTGGAAATACACAGGCTAACAAACACAAAAAAACCCCAAACTTAAAATGGTTCACTTAAAAAATCCCATTACCTCTGAATTCCTCGTTTTCAGGTTTTTGACTCTTGAAAGGTCACATTTCTGTTACTTCTCCAGACACAGTGTCTCCTAGAGAAAAATCTGAACTTTCCATGTGAAAAAACAAGTGGTTTTTTATTTATGACACCCTTTGAATCATCCTTAGATACCAAGGAATAGGAACAAGGCTTTTTTTTCTCTTTTCACATAAAAACATTCAAGAGCTAATTTGTGAAGCTCTTTTGTTTCAGACCACAGTCATTCTTCTGGGCTACCAACCATCTGCATTCACTGTGGTGATGGGTAATGCCAGCAGAAAGCCATGGTAGCTTCTGCACTGTTTATCACAAGTGTGATGTTGACTTCCATGTCACTTCCAAAGTGGGGGTGAAGCCTTAGCCCTATCACACAATAGCATCCATTTTCCCACAGACTGATTGGTACACAGAACATGAACAGTCCTCTTTTATCTGGAGAGGTAAAATAGGACAAAAGGAACAGCTCAAGGGCTTAGCTCTCATGCAGACAGAGAGAGGAAACTAAACTAGAGGCTCAAAGCAGAGTAGATAAAAGAAGAGCAAACTGACATTGTTGAGAGCTAACTCAACGAGTGCTCAGAGCATTCAGCTCTTTGCAAGACACCGTTGAACTCTGCAGAAATCATCCTGAATGGTGAAATTCAGCCTTGGGCAGAAGACCAGGCAGGATCTATGCATCACTCATATCCCACTTCACCCGTGCAATTTCACTGGTGCGTAAGACACATGCCACATCTCTCCAGAAGACCCAATTTCCACTTTATAATTTCCAGCAAAGGGTGAACAGTGAGAGTTGGTTGTGTTTAGCAGAGAAGGTGTGTGGAGGCCTCTTCCCCTGAATGTTTTATTCTGTTTATTTTTACTTTTAAGATCCTGGTCTGGTCAACAGACTCTTGATGTTTCTCATGGGCAAGTCACTAAAAAGGCATGTTGGTAGATAACTTCGCACTCATAATTTCTGAGAGGAGAGGACCACAAGCAATCTCTTGGGGGGGTGGGGTGTTACATTAGATTTAAAAAATCCCCGAACACTATTGTGAAGAATTGTTTTGCTGCTGTCGGTGGAGTTCAGGCTCTATTTTGCCACCATGCTGGGAGGAGTGGCTGCTCTGATGCTTGATAACCCAATTCTTTGTTAATGAGCTGGGCTTCCTGGCAGCACTGTATCTTCCATGCTGCCCTGTGGCCCAAGACACCCACTGTCACCGCTGGTCCCTTTCTCCTCCTGGGGACATCAGGGGAAGGGTGCTCTAGTGTGAGAAAAAACTCTTCCAGCCAATGATCTCCAGGAAGGAAACCAGACGTGTGGTCCCCAGACTGTGGTCCTTATGAGGCACCAGAAGCATGTCCAGATATGTTTCTGTTTATGTGTTTCAGCCAAATGATTTGTCTAACCAAGGAACAACATTTTGTTATAACGTTTTTACTGCCTGGTGTTTCAAGGAAGGGAATGAACCCTCTTCCTGGGCTCCCCTGCAAGGGGGGGGAGGTGAGCAGTTGTCACACTGCTCACAGCACAGACTAACAAGGTAGGGCAGAGTTACACTAATCTGTACCCAGTTCCTGTTACAGTGCCACCCGTCCCATTACTGCAGCTGGAGAAGTGTTGCACCAGAAACAACAGTGTGACATTGGCCTGGAGGATGCCACCCTTGAGCCACAACCCGGTGGAGGGTTATATCTTGGAACTTGATGATGGAGATGGTGGCCAATTCCGAGTGAGAATTTCATTCAGCATTTATATGTGTTTCTTTGTATATGAGTTTCCTCAGGATATGGATTTATGTCTGTCTGAAGGTGGGGAGAGGGGGTAGGGAAAATACGGGTTGTCGAAACATCCCTGCTTCTGTTGCGTCTATGTAGAAAGCCCCAGGTGCAGATGCTGCTTATTAGAAGGACCTGCAGCTTGGGTAGGAAGTTTGGTTGACGTTATTCCTGAGACTCTAGCAAAGAGGGCCTTGCTGAAGGGAAACATGGAATTTCAAGTCACTAGTACATCTACTGTGTGGTCCCCCTGAAGCGCACCACAGCAGAAAATCCTGTAGTAGCCTACAGGAGCTGAAAGTGGTTTATTCCACAAAACAGAGATTTCTTTGAAGCTCTTACTCTCATCTGTCCATAACACCACATTTTGACAGTTGAGGTTCTTGGTCCAGAAATGCAATGCAGTTTTTTCCTGATTTTCTGAGTAAAAATGGGATCCTGCATAAAAATATGGCATTTCTAGATCTTTTCTGTGGGAGTGGATGAGACCAGTCTGGTGGAAGTTTTCCACAGACATGCTGTGATGGGGTTGGTAATTATGGGAGGTCATCCCAAGTGCTGTCCTTCAGACCCTCAAGGTGATGCCACAACTGCTTGCTCCTGCCTGCAGGTACAGGGTACTTATAGCCTCCTGTCCCTTCTTACCATATATTGATAAACAAATAATTCAGTCAGCATTTTGCCAGTCACGTCCTTCTGGAAGCTGAAGCCCTTCCTCCTCAGACAGGCTTCATGCTTCTGTTGCTCTGGGACCAGGCTGGCCCAGTGCATTCCCTAGGGGCTAGTGCATGGAAGGCATCTGGAGATCACTGTGGAGTACACCTGCTCTCTTCATAAATGGGAAATTTTGCCAAAAACATGTGATGGCATTTCTTTGGGAACTGCAAACTGTCTTCTCACTGGAAACCTAAAGGTTTCTCAAGCTGAAAATGTTCTGGCAACCTAAGGAACTGCTTCCCTGTGTCAAACTGCTGCATCCATAGCCAGCAAAGGCACCTGATTTGGATGCCCCTCATTAGAAGACTTAATGATACTGGCAGGGCATTTTGAAGAGGGCACTGTGTTTCTGGAAGGTCTCCTCAGTTCCTTGGCCTGAGTATCATTTCCCATGGGTTTGAAGAGGCTGGTCTCCACTATTGGAAGTGTGAAAAGGTGTCTCTGTGAACAGCTGCTGGGAGCTGCCGATATAGTTACTATTAGTGGGTAAGACTATTATCAGTGCATCATGAATGAAGAGTTAGAAACAAGGTGTTAGGAATTCCAGTGTCTTGAATAAACCTTTTCAAGTGCTTTTCACATCTAAATAAATACTTGAGAATAAACAAGATTTCAGTCTCGTGTGCCCATTTGTGTGTGGAGTTTTGTAACTGGCAAAGGTTTTAGGGCTGCTGGTGCTGCCATGTCAAGATTTTGGATTGAAAAAGAAATAATCCTTAAAAATCCAGGGTGGCAACTTTTCAGTGGAATGTTTTGCTAGCTGTGGTAGAAATATCCTCAGTTTTACCCGTTGAAAGATAAACTGCTGGCTTCTCAGCAATGCCATTTCAATAAGAGTTTGCTGACCCTTTTCATGAAGGATTATATATCTGAAAGCAGTGACACTGACTGCATTTTATCAGTATTTGATAGGTGGATTTAAAGAACAGTTTTTTCTCCCAGTGTAGCAGAGAGCATCAATCTGAATAAACACAGGCACTGAACAGTGGTAAAAATACGAAATGGATTAGCAAAATGTGAGAGTTATGCTACAAATACAACTTTTTGCACAAACAGCATTTGTTATAGCATGGAGATAAATTAAGCTATTCTATTAAAACTTTTCTTTCTCTCTATGAAAGATCATCAGCTAACTCAGGACCCAAGAGATTTTGTTATTTGTAGCAGCTGCCATGGTAGCAAAGTGGGCAAACTCCTGGCATGCTGTAAACTTAAGTAATCCCTTTCTTATTCGTCACATAATTAATTCACTTCAGGTTCATGTCAAAGAGCCTTAATCAACAGGCCTACTCTTAGGCATATGCTTAAGTGTCTTAACTGAACTGGGACTTGAGTGGTCTCCTTAGTCACAGTCTTAAGCTCTTTAGGGCCTTTGTTACCATAAATCTATGGATCAGAGAAATCGGACGTGGAAAGGATTTGTGGCTTTCAACCCACTGCCAAGATAGGAGTTTTTTCCTGTTCTGTAATTTTCTGTTCAGTTTTCCAACAAACACAAAGTTTTTAGGCTTCTTTCAGTTCATCATGGACTGTATAATCTGACTGATCCTCTTCATTAGTCTGCCTAGATGTTCCTCCTGAAATATTTCACATTACAGAAGTGCTTGTAGTTTAATAAATCCTTGCAGACTTTTATGATGTCTCTGTTGTCTAGTTGCTGTTTCATCATGTGATTCATGTGTCCTTATCTTTAGGATATATTTAATATATAATTTAGGATATATAAAATTATATTTTAACACAGACATGAGACAACCTTTCCAACAGAATATAACTGTGCTTCCAACAGAATATAACTGTGTTTTTTATTCTTCCACACACTCCTTTTTTGGTCCTACATAAATATAAGAATGGCCTTGTTGGGTCAGACACTGGGACTACTACCCAAAATAGTGTTTTGGAGTAGATGCTTAGGAAAAGAGGATAAAAATTAAGATCTTTCTGTGTTGCCCTTTATTGCCATACTCTTCCAGCTTCATCTTCACCTTAGTGTCTCCACTGCTAACCATCCTTGATGTCTCCACTGCTGTGGCTGTCCATGTTATAACAGCATAACTTCTACATTCTGGGAAGCAATGAGAAGCTGTTCACTTGTGGCTTATATTTAGAAGTCATAACATGTGATCACAAGGCACAAAGAAGCATTTAAACTAAGTCCCTCTTTTTCTCTCCCTTATTTTTTTGGGGAATATTTAGGAAGTATATGTTGGCAAAGAGACTCTCTGCACCATTGATGGCCTTCACTTCAACAGTACCTATAATGCAAGAGTCAAAGCCTTCAACTCATCAGGAGTTGGCCCTTACAGCAAGACAGTTATTTTACAGACGTCAGATGGTAAGTTGGGTTTTTGCCAGTTTATAAGTGAAAAACTGCATGTCTTGGTGGCAGGACACTTGCTTCCTTTCATACCCACTAACGTCTTTGGCACTTACTGGCATGGAGATTTTGGATCATCTCAGAGGCCAGGAACTGAGTGTGCACAGGGACTAAACTCTCCTCCTAGCACTTTTGGGGATTTTCCATTGTCAGTAATGCTTCAGGTTTCAAATCATGCAATTTTATTTGGCTGTACAAGTCCTGGTTTTAACTAAGATTTTTATTTGCTTTAGTATACAGAAGCAGTTATGCAACACACAGGATATGTTTGTGCCACTCTCTCTCCACTTCTCCATGTATCTTTGAAATTTGCCCTTTTCTTTACTATTGCTTCAATTTCACAGCAAGGTTTGATAATACAGAGATGGGAATTCGTGCTTGTTCCTTTGTAATTATACTTGACATCTGTACGGGCATTACAAGAAGTTCATCTTCATTAATGATATTGTAATGAATCAGGAAGTGCATGCTATTATCACTTACACTTTTATGCTGTGTTGCCAAAATAGGCCAGAATAAAATATTTATACTTTAAGAGCTTTTTCTGTTTTTTTTTTTTATCATTTTTTTCCCCTTTGATAAACTACTGAAGTCAGTCTTAGCCAGCACAGACACAGTAGAATTCACAGAATCACAGAATCACAGAATCACAGAATCTAAGGGATGGAAGGGACCTCGAAAGATCATCTAGTCCACCCCCCCTGCCAGAGCAGGGTCACCTAGAGTACATCACACAGGAACGCATCCAGGCGGGTTTTGAATATCTCCAGTGAAGGAGACTCCACAACCCCCCTGGGCAGCCTGTTCCAGTGCTCTGTCACTCTCACAGTGAAAAAGTTTTTCCTGATATTTACATGGAACCTCCTATGCTCCAGTTTACAACCATTGCCCCTTGTCCTATCATTAGTAATTACTGACAAAAGCCTGGCTCCATCATCCTGACACTCACCCTTTACATATTTGTAAACATGGATGAGGTCACCCCTCAGCCTCCTTTTCTCCAAGCTAAAGAGCCCCAGCTCCCTCAGCCTCTCCTCATAAGGGAGATGTTCCATTCCCTTAATCATCTTTGTGGCTCTGCGCTGGACTCTCTCAAGCAGTTCCATGTCCTTTTTGAACTGTGGGGCCCAGAACTGGACACAATACTCCAGATGTGGCCTCACCAAGGCAGAATAGAGGGGGAGGAGAACCTCTCTTGACCTACTGACCACCCCCCTTCTAATGCACCCCAGGATGCCATTTGCCTTCTTGGCCACAAGGGCACATTGNCTTGAACCAGTTCACCTATGTGAGCAGTTTCCATATCATGGGGAGGCCTTTGTCTTCTCAGTGACTTTCTTGTTACTGTGTGAGAACAGAAAGTCACTGCCCTTAGCAGCTTACTATCAGAGGAACAAGCACAGATGACAGAAGGCACTACTGAGCTGAAAAACAGCAGGGTACCAGCACAAAGCAGTCTTGTGTAGCTGCCTCCAGTAATGAGGAAAGATTGTCTTTATTACCTGCAAGTGCAGCAGGGTCTTTAGGAAGGCAGAATCTCATTCTCCTAATTGAAGTAAAGCAGACAACACTTGAACGCAGCCTGTTCTGCCATAATCCTGTCTTTTCTTTTCCCCTTCCACAGTGGCGTGGTTCACCTTTGACCCTTCCTCAGCTCACAGAGACATCGTGCTGTCAAACGACAACCAGACTGCCACCTGCAACAGCTACGATGACCGGGTTGTTCTTGGCACAGCAGCCTTCTCCAAGGGCGCGCATTACTGGGAACTGCATGTGGACCGGTATGACAACCATCCAGATCCAGCCTTTGGCATTGCCAGGATAAACGTCGTCAAGGACATGATGCTAGGCAAGGACGACAAGGCATGGGCCATGTATGTTGACAACAACCGCAGCTGGTTCATGCATTGCAATTCTCACACCAATCGGTAAGTGCCTCCTGCATGCTTTCCTCGTTACTGATTTCTTTTTCTGCTTTGCATCAGAGGAAGGGGTCTCAGTAAGCAATCTAGCCCATCCCCCTGCTAAACATAGTTATTTTATCCTTTCTTAAAAATCATTAGTGACAGCAGTTGCACCTTAGCAATCTGTGTTGGTGTTCGTTATCCTCCCTGTTAGCAGTTTTTTCCTGAGATCTAAGCCTGAATCCTTTCTGCTGAGATTTAAAATTGTTATTGCATATCCCACCCATGGCATTGGCAGACAGGAGCAGAGTGCACTGGGATGCAGGGTTTCTTTCTCATTGCTTGAGGAGCGTAGGATGGTTGATTCTCTTCCTTAGGAGGCACACCTTGGGGGAGCTGTACATAGGGGACTGTTTGGCAGTGAGGGCTAAGTGACAGCTTCTGTCCACTTGAGCCATTGTACTGAAGAGCTTTGAAAAGTGTCTCAACCAGTACAACCAACTTAGACAAAGGAGGATTTCAAAATGCCTCTGAGCCATCATTACCAAAGCCCTCTTTCTCCCATCACTGAGAGGCTCCATGTGCTCTATGCAACAGAGTAGTGGGGAGACATCTCCTAACTGAAGCTACACCCAGGGACCGATCCCACCGAGACAGTGTATCAGCATAGATCCAGTGTTGTGATGACATGTTTGCATGGCTTTCAGCGCTCGTGGCAGTTGACTCTGCCTAGTGCTGGCTGTGTTTTCTTGACGTGATGCTGGACTGTGTAGGGGAGACATGGTCAGCTTTGCTTGAAGCTCCTTGGGGTATCACCAGAGCAGAACTGGACCATTCTCTTTCTCTGTCACATGAGTGGGTCAGCCCTAGCTGAAGGTCTGCTGGGTACTACGGGCACTGAGGCCCTTGAGAAGGTCTCTGCTGAAGAGTGTGGTTCAGGATCCTAAGTCCCTTGCTTATTTTGGAAAATGGTGTATTCGTACACCTACTCTATCATGATGGGAGATGGATGTACAAGTAAAGTGACTAGCCAGGATATATAACAGGTCTGTGGCAGAGTGGGAATCAATTTCTATTTAGTTTTCTACTGACTGTCCCAGCAGGTCTTCCACACTCACTAGCTCAAGTGTTGTTTCTGTTATACCAAATGATTAAAAGAAAGGCTTGTGGGGATTTTTAAAATGCTCAAAGGCAGGTATTATCTCCTTAAAGAGGCAACTCCATGCCAACGTTCACTGTATCCTAAAGTTTGTTGTGATGTCTCCTGTTCAGCAATCATTTATACATGAAGTATACTTGTATTTTAAGTAAGTATACTGCAATTTCTGAGAGGTTTTTTTTTGAAGAATAGTTTGATTTTGCAGTTCACTACAGACAAGTAGAAGAACCTTGTAGCTGGATTAAAAGCTACTTGAAGTAAATTGGAATATTTTCCATGGCTCCAAAGACCTTAGGTCATGTCCTAAGAGAATATAGAGTAAAATAACATCAGTAAAATAAATACATCAAAAGGTTCTCTGTCCCTTGAACATCTTGATTTGATTTAGGGCGGAAGTAATGTTAAGCTGTATTTATTTTAATGCTCTGTGAAACAGCTTGTGTTTTCTGGAAAAATGCTGGCAACCATACTGTGTGCTACTGTCCCAGAAACCTATTTTATGGATTTGGTCCTCAGCATGCTCCTCCCTGCAAGCATGCTCCTCCCACTCAAAAGCACAGACAAAGGAAGCACTTTAGATATCCAATCATCCTGCTTAAACAGGAAAACAAAGTGCTTTCTGTCGATGATAGTTTCCCAGTTTTTACTAGATAAAACACAAAGGCTTTACAGGCATATCCAAGGCATGGATAGACCCATGGAATATCTGTTTAAATAAAGCACACTTGCAGAGGGCATGTAGACTTATGAAATCACACGAGCTTCAGTGAAATTAGGTCTAGGCATATATTTTTAACTGTGACAGTCAAGTAGGTCAGTTTTTAAACTCATTAGCCATAATAGTATTTTGGAATCAGTTATTGCTGCATAGTTGTTTTTCCCCACTGGAGTCAAGTGCATGACAACATAGTTCCACGGTCCAAAGGAAATTTATTGTCAGCTTTTAGCTTCTCATATGTTACTGTGATGGAAGTTGCATCTTAATAATAATTCCATGCTTCCTAATCTTCATGAGAATAAATTAGGGCAATAAATAAATTACTAGCTTCAAGGAGAAGCTGAAGTGGAGCTTGAAAGACCTATTCATGGGGCCTTCCACATTTAGAGTACTTTCCTGTTCCTTTTGCTCACAGCATGCAAAATTGGACCTTAAAAACTAGCATGACTTCTGTAGTGCTAGAAGAAGAGTCACGAACAGAAGACTAATGCTATCAAAACCAAGGGGAACCTTTGATAAGAGGTTGAGCAAACTGGTTAAAAAAACACTTTAGGGCATTTTAGGGCAGATTTGTGAAGCACCTTTCAGCCTCATTGTTCCTGGAAATAATCTCTTCACACCAGAGTTGTTCTATGCCTGTTGCTAAGAGGCACTGGCATTCTTTGCAATAGATCCATTCATTGGCAAAGATCTCAAGAGTGGGAATATCTGCTGCTGTAGGCGATACTCTAGCCACAACATGGTTACATAAAGAAAGAGATGGAAATGGCACTGAAATGTTTTATGCTGAAAGACAGTGGAAAGTCAAAATCTAGAGAATTTGGAGTGTAGTTTTAGAGCCTGGGATCAGGAGAGTCTCTTCACTGACTTCAGAGATCTCAAGATCAAGTTTTCATCACACAGAAATGTTATAACTGACTGAAAAATACTGTGCTTGATAACAGACATGGTGAAGTTGTTAAGTTACTATAAAGCTTATGAGTAAAATACTGTTAATGGAAAGTTAAACTAATTATTTAGTTTATTAAAGTGTTAATAAATGGTTAAGTTTTACTTTTCAATAATAGTGAACCTTATTACTATTCTCGATTCCTGAAGCCAGTCCATGCAGTCCTATTCTGCACACTGTCCAAGCTGCTGCTGAAAGCATCTTTGAGTAACAGCTTCCACTGCCACCAGCAATGGCATTTTTCATGGTAGCCAGGTTCCCTCTATTTGTAGTCTGACCTCACAGGCCTCTGCACAGCACTTCCACACTCAGGACTTACCATTGCACACAGAAATAAAAATGTGCAGGACTGTGAGAAAAGAGGTGTGAGAAGTGAGATTTACTTGAAATAATGAGAGACTGGTACATATCTTCATAGCTGGATCCTCATTTAATGAACGTGAAGTATTTATTGAAGTATTTTACAAACAGTTGTATTTTCCTATTACATGGCCTGCAGATTACTAGGTGCCTATGGTATAACTGTCATTAAGTAGTTTAAAAAATGCATTACAGTAAAGCAGCAGGTTTTTTACATGCTGCCGCAGAAGCCTATCAGGATAGAGCAGTATCAGTTTGAGTCTGTTGAGCTAGCTGGCTTCTTTTATTGCAACTAAGGCATTTATTAGAAAAATTGTCTTATAATTCTGTCTAAATGATGTACAGAAGAGTGAGGAAATACCTTGCATAAGTTTGATCCTGAAGCTTTGACTCTCCCATCTCTTCTCCTAAAGGAAGTGACCATGATAGTAGTCCAGAAAGCACTGTTCCCAAGGAAATCCTGGGATACTTGGGAAGAACAGCTGTTCAACCTCAGGAAAAGTCCAGCCTTCCTTGTAGCAGCACGACAATGTGCCCCTGCTTCCCTTTTCTCCGCCTCCGTCCTGTCAGAGCTGGTTGCTCACTTTGGGAAGGTGGTGGCCAAGAAATGGGGCAATCTACCTGCTGAAGTCCTTCAAGACTTGTGGCAGCAAGGAAGGGATAGGGTGCCCATCCCACTTGTGTGCCCCTGTGGGGTCCCACACTCACTTTGGCTGGGCTCTGCAGGTAGCATCTGTCTGTCCTCCAGCCTGGCTGTCCCTGGGGACTGCACAGGAGTCACTCAATGTCACTGTGCCACACACAGCTAATTAGCCCACAAGAAGCAAATTAGCTTATCATATAGGAAAGAGCAAAATCATCTCAAAAAGGCAAAGTTGCTGTTTCTGTTTCCCTAAGAGAATCAATGTAATTTAAAAGCATGTAATGAAATCTATTTTAAAACACTGTAAGATATAAAACATGGTGCCCTACAATCAAAGCTGTTCCCAAACAGAAGGAAAAAAAGGTAATCTAATTGTAAATAGCTCTAGATTATAGTACTATTGCTTCTCACAATCTCATCATGAGTTTTATGATTGAGTGCTTTTAATAGGTAAGGATAGGTAAGCATCTGAAATTTTTTTGTAAAATTATTTGCTTCATGGTTTTGGAGAAGAGTTCAAAGAGAAACCTGTTAATGCTTATAGGACCAAAAAGCAAATAAAAGGAACCTGAGAACGATGAAATTTGAAATCTAACATGTCTTGGAGCCAATTAGTGATTCTCAGGTATACTATTGTTTAAAGAGCTTCAAATGGAGAAGTCAGAATAGTATTCTACACTATTATGCCACAGATAAAACTCACTTTACCTTCAGAGGAAATGCCATGTGCCACATTTAGTCTAAAGGAAACCAATTTATGACACCTAGTGGACAACATGGAAATATCTTACCCTGCAATGTATTCTTCCTAAACATATTTTGAAACACCCCTCCCCCCCTTTTTTTAATGTTTTGCTTACCTATTGTGATAAATTTTATGTTGAAATTACATGAATCTTGTGAATGTTGTGTGCCTGAGGGAAGTACGTGGGACAAAAGCAGCTGATTCCTTTCTTAGTGCAAATGATTTGAAATCTGATTTACCCTGAACGAACTGTGTCAGGCTGTAAATCCACCACAGAGCCCCCATGATGTTAGTGGAGTAGCAATGCCTGTGGCCAATCTGAATATCTAGTGGATTTTTTTTTTGCTCAGTGCTTTTTAAAGTAGTACTGGGTTTGACTAACCCCCAAATCAAAGTGCATTAATGTCAAATCACTCAAGCATATAGTGGCTGGCTGAGTCTGTCCTGGCAAGCTCTGATACCATGGTAGCTCTCAGCAGCTGCTCCTGACACAGCCAATTATTAATGGTATTAATAACTGTGCCTGCACACTTGAAACAGCTCCCAGCCCTATAGCTGAGCACCCTGTCAATCAGGGAGCTACACTTGTCCTTAACCAGTCCTCCTTGCTTTCCTCCCCCAAATCACTATCTGTTGTACCTGTGCTGGCTGCCTGGTCTTTGGAAAGCTGGGTCCCCTAAGGGGATGCCAAGTTGAGTACTTGAACTGGAAGTATGAGTCTCGAGCTGTTATCAAGCATAATTATTAGAAATGAATGCTTAAGATCCCAGCTTTTTGCTTTTTCATTTCCTGCTGCGCCTCACTTCACTGTAGCAGGAATGCTCTGAGGACCCGTGTCTCCAGGACTCCTGTCCTGCACACTCAGTACTCACCTGACCTGCTCACCTCCCCATCTCCCGTCAGCCAAAGGGACCTGTTAGACCTGAACCCCATTTTCAGCCCTTAAATTGCAGTTGAAGGAGAGAGAGACCTAATTTCTGTTTCAGATCCCCCCATTAAGTTCCCATGAATGAGGTACACATACTTCAGATAAAGCTGTAGATCAGTCATTGCCATATGCCATGGGGATGATTGTTTCACCACACTGCTCCACTCTCCCTTTGTTTAGTGAGACTGCCTTGTCCTAGGGAGAGCAGCACCGATGTAGAACTCTGCCTTCACCAGCATTCTGGTCCCTTTGTACCTTAGGACTGAAGGAGGAGTTTCTAAAGGTGCCACTGTTGGTGTTCTCCTCGATCTGAACAAGCACAACTTGACCTTTTACATCAATGGGCAGCAGCAAGGGCCTCCAGCATTTGAAAACATTGAGGGTGTCTTCATGCCTGCATTGAGCCTCAATCGAAATGTCCAGGTAAGTCTTCTGTAGTTCCATCCCACTTACCCCTTCTCATCGAAAGGGGAATGTATGCTACCAGCCAGTGCTGCTGGGGCTGGTAATGTCATCCGTAGATAGTATGGACAGGGGCTCTTTCCTTCTCACATGTGACAATTAGGCTGCTAACACTTTTTGGAGAACTGCATTTGACCTTCATCCTTGCCTCACAGATGCGAGGAGTAATGCTGTAAAAACAAGTGAAAGTACCTGCACACATCAATTCCTACGCTTACTTTGCTGCAATGCTCCACTTGGAAAGCAACGGTGCTAAAGCTGCCTCTGCCAGTTTGGCTAAAAACACAAGTAGCCTAATTCTTCTTGAATCTTATGTTTGGAGATTATTAACATTGTCAAGAGACAGAAATGTGAGCAACACAGTGGAAAGGAGGGCAAAGACAATGCAGGTCAAAGAATTAGTGCAACAGAGAAGACCAAATCAGCACATTGCTCCTGCTCTTTCTGAATTTTGTAGATTGCTCTCTGTTCTCAAAAAAACCTCCTCCTGGAGGAACTCTCTTTAAATATAATGCATTTTTACTTCAAGACCACTGCATATGGCTAGAAACAGGAAGTAGTGTAAGGGAGAACCTATGGAAACACTCAGGAGCCTGAGGACTGAAGGAAGTCAGCTTAGGTCAGGCGGGACCAATGCAGCCAGGTGGAACACTCGTTATTTAAAACACCCAAACTGCAACCTGAAACCTTGCATGGCCTTGATGGTGCATTAACATTTAGCATTTGTTACTGGTGGCATCTAAATCTTTTAAGAAGGTTTCATAGTTGTATTGTATTTGATGCACCAACATGGAAGACACGGGCACTTCTCTGGGCAACTCGCTGATAAATTCAACAGACTTTTACTCACAACCTACATTCAGTTTTAGTTACCTACATCCTCTGAATACCTGGCTTAGCCTTATTACCACACTGAGTTAAGGCAGAGCGTGACCAACAAGAGGGCAGGGGGAGACTCTGAGACTAAGCTTGTGCTTGCTGTTGAATCGTGTTCTGGTACATCTGTGTGGGAACCCTGACCTTGTAGAGATGTCAGGTTATAGAAGGAGCGTTAAAATGTCCTGTGGTCTGTCCTGCCAGGAGACAGCAAAGATAATAGGATTTTCTTATATTTAATACATGGGCTCCACTGCGTGATCTCTGTCCTGATGTACTCAGAGTCCCTCACACAAAGATGCCATCCACCATATTGAGTCCAGCAAGCAGCACTGCTGGAGACCTGCAACTAGTGTCTGGATTTGGGAAGTGATATGGACACTTGGCTTCTAGACCCGAAGGTGTTTTCAGGAGGGGAGAGGAAAGGAGACTTGTTTATTTCAGGGGCTTGATATCATCTCTGTTAATATTCTTGATGACTTAAACCTGGACCTGAAGTCCCAAAGCCCTCCCCCTGTCATTTACTTGCTCTTGGCCTTCACGATTGCTTTCTGCTGAAGATGTCTCAGTTTTGAATATACATGTTATTTCTCTTTTGGGCAGGTGACCCTGCACACAGGACTGGAGGTACCGCAATGTGTAAAACAGCCTAAGGTGCCCAACAACTAATGAAGCCTCTGCCTGACCTTGCACTGTATTCTGTAAGCTTTCTCAGTGTGATTTGGCACTTTCCAGTAAGTCAGTAAGAAAACATTCTCTTCCATGACTTAAAACATTGTACAGCATGTTGCTCACCGAATAATCTGCTGGTTACAGCTAGCCACTCTGTTTTTATTTTAACAGCCATAGCAAGCAGATGCACTGAACTGTCACTCGATTGCAGATGGGTACCTGAACATATTGACACTACATTGCATACATATGTACACACATGTGCACACACACACAAGCATTTATAAAGCAAAACATTTAATGAGTGTATTTTCTCTTTCATGGCTGGATTTGTGCTTAAAAGATAATGGGGATGCTGGAAAATATTGTTAAGACTAAGACTGAGACACAACGGCTGTTGGAGCAATTTACCAGTGGGTGAACTGTATTCCCTTGCCACCTGAAGTCCTTAAATCAAAAAAGCATATGTTTTGACAGCTGAAGTGGAGGCTGCATGCTCAAGAATTTCTGGTTGTTCATTACATTCAGGGGCTCGAATGACCATTAGTTATTCCTTCTGGCTCTAGACTGCAGGAAGCTATGGGATAACATTCCCTTAGAATTCAGTGGCAGAACTTAGTTTGTTATCTTCAATGAGAATACGATTGGTTTCCAAACACTGCCCTCTAATAGTTCTCATTTTATCTAACACCATGTTACATGCAGAATTCAGATATGAAAAGTAGAGTTAAAAATATCCTTGGTACATTTTCGTGTTGGTTATTTAGGTGTGATTGTGGGGACTATCGCATACAGACGATCTGATCGCGGTTACCAGCACAACTCCTGAAAAACGCTGCAGGGGAGATCCCTTTGAATCAAATTGATGAGAGATTTATTTAAATATGCCACATGCAAAGTATCCCAGATAGAGAAATGCTGCTTTCCAGCCTTGATTGTAATAAGCCCTGGGCAGCTGTAGTTCTAATGTTGCTTTGAGATCAAAAGCCTTAATTTTCTATTAGATTCGTGTGAGCTAACTAATGTCTTGATCCTAATGAAGCACTTGAGCAAGAGAGATTTGTGGCATTAACATGAAATCTGTCCCTAAGAATTTTTCTGCATTGGGACATAAATCTTTTGCAAGACTTACCTCTGCCTGGCATCTCTTATGAAAACACATCTGTTTCAGGTGCTGCTTATGACAACTGAAATCTGACTGACAGGGGACTTTTCCTACAGCCATGGAACTGTCACCTGTGTGCTGTTGTCAGAAAACACATTGATTTGTGTGTGTGCTTTTTTATCTCTGAACCCAGTTAATGTATGCAAGTGTGTGTGTGTATGGTGGCAATGTGTAAGGACAAGATGCAGCAGACTGTGTGATCCCATGCCATCTCAGACTGTCACTCCAATCCTACATAAGTGTGGTGCTATCAAACAAGAAAAGCACAAACTCTTAAATCCCATCAATGTATTGTTTCCTTCTTTAAAAATCCTGCTTAGACAAATTTTCCTCTCCAAGCGTACGTATACGCACATGCGTATTGTTATCAGATATGTAATTATGAAACCTGAAAGCAAATATGCTAACCAAAATCCAGCTTACTGCCTTGCATTAAGCCACAGCCACAGGACACACAGCTCAGGCCTGCCTTCGGGCAGCCTGCCAGTCCCTAAGCATCCCGCTGCAGGTCTGCTTCTGGTCTCTGGCCAGAGCACACCGCCCAGGTAGTGCTGTGTGATGGCAAGGCTTCCCTGTGACAGAGTGGCCAGGATCCCCCCTGGGGTCGTCCCACCTCACAGCCATTGTGGGGAGGGAGAGGCAGCCCAGAATGACACAGTCCCAGGCTATTGCACAGGCAAAAAGCAGTCTGCCATCATGCTGCCTGTAGCCAACCAAGCATCCTGTAGCCCATCTCCCCTGCAGAACAGCAGTGCACTTTCAGTGATGTCAAGACTGAAATAGGAAATAAAAGCAACAACAGGAAAAAATAACACAAGCTTTTAAGTGGGAAAGCAACAGTACTTTCTTCAAAGTCTGGAATGGATTGTATTAGTAAACTTGTAGATGTTGGAATAACTGTGCTACACTCATCTTCGATTCTTAAAGAATAACAGAGACCAACCGTGGTATAATTTTTGGTTTCGTTTAATACCGTATGAACTTGTGCAGGATTTTCTAATTAGCGGGTCTGTTTTAACCTACCTCAGCTGGAATGCTACCCGACCCCGAATTTCCTCTTGAGTGTGCTCTCCTATGAACCTAACAGTTGTAATCATAGCATTGGCTTTGAGTATTGCCAGTCAGAGCAGTGTATGGGAATACTGTACATAAGTTGCACATAGTTTTTTATATTAGGAAACATCCCATGATCATTTTAATACAAAAGGCACTCCACTTTCACTTGTATTAAAAACAAAAGGGCATTGTTTGTTTTGGGACTGAACCTTTGTCTTTACTCCCAACTTCTGTGTAGGAAACTCAAATGAATTTACATCTTTCCAATCTTCAACCATTGCCAGATGTTTAAAATTAATTCTGAATGGGTTTTAGAAGTGTTTGCAGCACTTGGTTTTGGTTTTTCATAGTTGCTTTGGTATCAGTTCCTGGTGTGTTATACCTTGAGGAGAACACAGTGAGTGATACAGGTTACTAATTTCTAATGGAAATATGGACAGTAGGTAGGGACAGGTTTCAGAGCTGTAGGGAAGCTTGTTTGTTATCCTCTACTCGTTCTAACATTCATAAAAGTAGGGTACAGACTAACTACCATTAGAATCTCCTTTTAACCTAGCAGAAATGAAAATAAAATAAAATAAAAGGAATACAGTTAGAAGTAGGTAACCTGCATTAGTAAGAATAATTTAACCTAGGTCAAAAACTAAACAAAGTGGTTGTATGTGTTGGTTGTGTACACATTCAAGGACTTGGGCATATAACCCATTACACCAACAGAGTGTAGACTTCAGCTGGATACATTTTGATAGTTCAATTAACAGAAATAATGCTTAAGTAGTTAGAATTATGCTAGGAAACTAATCACTCCACATGTTAACATTTATGCCAGATGGCAGTGGCCATCTGAACACAGGCAGGGCCAAATTTTCCCTTTGCAGAACAGCATCAGGTGGAGAGAAGTGGGGCACTTCCACCTCTCTGCTCAGGTGGTTTGCTTCTCTGCAGGTAACTCCTGCAAGGTCCATCTCATTATAAACCCAGCAGTTTGCAAGTTGTTCATCTACAGCATCTCTTATGCCAGTTTGTGTTTCCTCCAAATCCCTTCTTTAGGAGGGAGTGAGCCTTTAGTACTGTGATCCTTGCAGAAACTCTGTTGCTGACTGTCCAGAGAGAACCCAGGGGGCTGAAAAGTAACATAGATACCCAAGGGAACCACTTTGGATGCTCTTGCTTCGTTTTGATTCCTTGGGATATTTGTGCAGCTCCCTGGGACTCCAAGCTGCTCTGGCACCTGGACCTGCACAGAAATGCCTTTCACGGGACTCTTCTTCTGCTCCTAGAGGCCAGGCTACTCCTTAGAAGCAGGAGAGGAGAGCCTTTTGCACTGGGATGAATCCCATCCACTATGGTACAAGAGCCCATGCAAGGTAGCTGTAAATTGACTCAATGTTAGAAAAAAACCCAAAAAAACAAAACCAAAAACATGAAACAAACCACAAACAAGCCATCCTCTAATAAATATAACAAAGCTTGACTTCTGCATGCACCAATTTGGAACCTCTGCAAGGCTGCTAAATAAATACAGCAGGCAAACTTTCTGTCCTGCACGGCAACAAGGGACTCTTAGTTTTCATCTACCCCTGTGAAACCAACCTTAGCCTTTGTAAAGCGTCTTCCTGGCTCTTTCCTCTGCAAATTTCCTTGTTTAGTGTGACCAAACAGAAGCAGTGTGCCACCAGGAGCACTGTCAAACTTCCCAAGATGTGCAATTATACACAATTTCCACTCCCTTCTTTTCCCTTATCAACTCAAAAAGAGCTCACAAGAAGATCTCTTACTAAGACTTAATGTCATTATGAGCACAGGCCTAGCTGACAATCCCTTACTACTTCTGCTGTGGAAAGGTATGTGCTATATAATAGATGTCAGTGAAGACAGTAGCATACTGTGATGCATCATGAATTCGGAAAGCAATTTGGCTTCTAAAACAAAGAAAAGATAGGCAAACAGCATCATGACCTCCTATACTTGCCTATTCAGTGAAGATACATAGAGGAAAATATATTGGACTGAATAGAATAAATAAAAAAGCATGAGCTTACATATAGCAGAGTTTAAGAGGAAAATTATTAAATGTAATTTATTGTATGCATAATGTTCCATCGTGTTGTAAATAATGACATGATAGTGTATTGCTGTAGTTTGTTCTTGGCTGGTGATAGTTCTGTCATAGTACTGTGTAAGCTTTTACTTTTATTTTGTGGGTTTTGTTTTTTTCCCCCCGAAGCGTAGCTAGTAACGATAGCAGAGAACACCCCATACTCTGGTTCCTGAGTTGTTCTAGAGCAAGAAGAAATGTGAGATGCACTTTTTTTTTTCTTTCTTTCTTACATAGTATTTCTTAAACAAGGTGAGAGAGGGATGAGTCAAGGCTAAGCTACCACTACCACTGTATGAAAAACACCACGTTTGTGACTGCCAACAAGAGGTGGTGCATTTTTGGACCACAATTCAGATTACCCATTCCTGTGAGAAGGGATGTGAAGTACCAACAACCTGGTAACAGCAGCTTTCTGCTGCCACCTTGTACATCCTTTGCTCACAAACAGAAAGATGAGGAGAGTTGTTAAACTTAATCTCTGGCCTTATCAGCTTTGTAGCATTCTGCTTAAGTAGCAAAATCAAGAATTCAACTTGGAACCAGGCAAGATAATCTGAAAACCCCCAAGCACTTGGCCAGATCAGCTTGGGAACAGAGATTACCCTTTCAAGTCCTTCAACAGGTTATGGTAACAAATCAACCACATTGCAAATGTAAAGGGCACTTGTCACCAAAAATTACCAAACAAAGATGGAGAGTCTTTTTTTATTTATTTTTATTATTTTTTAAAGAAGTTAGCTGCTTCTGGTTTTTACTGACAACATTTCTGGCAATTCCTCTGCCCAGCACTACTGAATGCTGCACACTCACAACCGGCTGGAGCAGCAGCCTGAAGCACAAACCCATCACAAATAAGATGCACTTGGTCTTCTTACATGCAGAAGCCCATGTGCAAGCCACAGAGACTAGATGTGTCAGGCTCCTGCACAATACAGGAGACAGACGTGTGTTTCATTGACAGAGGCACTCAGCAGCATTTTCCCCTTCTGTTAAGCAACCTTTTTGTTACATTTGTTATTGCAAACAGATCCAAGCAGAATTAATTACAAAATTATTTTTTATGTTAACTGGAGGATTTCTAACATTTTCTTGTGAAGCAGAAATATTCCTGGATCCCAACTGCATTCCTTCATCTTCCATCTCCCTTAAATGTTGTCAATAAAAACACTAACCTTTCTAGGTAGCATGGTGAGAAGACATTATGTGATGAATATTAAAAATAAATGCATGAGGTAAACCTGCTGTTATTTCTGATTGTTATATGAAGCATGAATAACACTAATTTAAATGTTGGCAACCAAAACAGTGCAAAGGAATAAGATAACGGTGTTCATTTCTGGTTAAATGAAAGACAAGAAGTTGTTTCTGTGTTTTCTTCTTAACCACAACATATTTTTATTTATCATCATTTCCCATAACTTATATGAATTTGGAGCTGGTGAAATATACATCTCTGCTGCATGTGTCTGTCACCAGATCAAGAGAAAATACAAACTTTTTATAATTTTGTACCTGTAGCAAATGTTTGTATTTTTTGAATTAGAAACAAACTGCTTTTTGTCTTTTGGTCTGACTAAAACTTTGTGTATTATTACCCTTTTGGAAAACCTGACATACAAGTTTATGCTGTTTTACAGTTTCTAAATAAATTCTTATAACATTGCCAACAAATTCAGCATCAGTACCCTATTTTTTATTACAAATTATTATAAAAAAATATGATTTCGTAACGTAGATGAGGCACTTGCACAGGACGCCCGCCTAACTCCAACTGTTGATACTTGCTTTGTTACGACAGTCAGGATTAATCCAGTCACTGAAGAAAGCCAAGAGTCCTCCCTCAGAGAAGCCATCTGTGCCTCAACTTCTGACACACCCTGGATTCAGTGGCACAAGGCACCTCCCTTTCTCAGCACCCCTCTGTTAGCTCTGGCTCATGCTGGTTAAGGAGCACCTGGCAGTGTGTGATTTAGCTCCAACCCATCTTTGACACTTTGGGTGATTTCCCAGTCTCCAGAAGTTTCTGATGCTGGAGTAAGCAGAGTCTGGAAATAACTGTGACACCAGTAGGATCTGACTGGAAAGGCCTTCGGGTGAGTGTAAGAGTCAGACTGGGCAGAAAGCTTGTCAGGGCAGGAAAGACAAAACTTTGTGTGATGGTTTAAAATGACATACCATCTTGGAGCTGCACATCTCTATCGTGCAGGTGCATTGTGAGGGACTGGGCAATGCCACAGAAGCAGCATACAGCCTCTGCAAAAATGCACTCATCAAGCTATAAAACCTTCATAAATGTCTGTTAATGAAGCATAATAAAGCATACCAACACGCCACCAGCAGCACCAGGGTAAGAAACAGAAACCTGGCCAGAACAGTCAGGAATAAGTCCAGACAGGAGGGTGGAGACACCATCCATCATGGCTCTTTTTTTTTTTTCCTACAAAAGATGACAACTTGGCATTAACTCCTTCGTGGCAAAGCATTTGACTGGGAGCAAAGATAATCACAATGGTTTTAGTATATAGGGAAATGGAAATAAAGCCAGCTGTCATACAGAAAGGCACGCAAGAGAGAACAGATGAGGCAAAATCCTTGCATTCTTCCTCTATCCCTCATTCCTCTATTCAGCTGCAGGTACAGTGCAAATAAGACAATCCCTGCTCTCCCTTGCTCATAATCAATCAGTCAATGCAGACTTTCCTGTATCAGTACATGCTCCAGAACACAGCTTGCAGCCTGCACATACACTTACACACTCTGTTAACTAGTAACACACACTAGTCCAGAGAAACACTAGGTGCAACACAACAGTTCTGTTTGCCAAATGTTGGTTGTTAACAATTTTTGTTAATGCATCTAGTAACAGGTGTTACTGTTACTTCAGTCCTAAAATGGGACTGAAGGTACCATGTTTACCTGAGAACAGCATCCTACAAAGATACAGCATGGCCAGCTCAAATCACCTTAGAGGTGTGATGTAAAAAAGCAACCTACACCATATAACAGAAACCTTTCCTAATGCATACACACCAATGTTAAACGAGTGAGATAAAAGCTTATTAAAAATTTTGCATTATTTTTTTTTCCCCCAAGCTTTCATGTTCTCTCTTAAGAACTGAATTTTTTTTCAACTATTCTTTAATAGAGTTTACAAGCTTGAGACCAGACTGCAGAGATTAGACACTCGATTCTGACCAAGCTTCTCTCCTAGATAGCTTCTGGAAGCCGTGGAGCTGGAAAGTGAACCCTTTAAATTACCAAAGCTGATGGAGGACAAACTCCCACAACACGTTATACCCAAAGCCAGCTGAACAAAACTTTATCTAAAAGCGAGCAGTGAAAAACCGAGCTCAATGATTAATCAGGAATTAAAAAATACAGCTTATCTCACAACATCCAAAGCCCATCTGTTGTCTCTGTACTCAGTTCTGCTTAGTGATTGCATCTTCACATGCAATCGTGATTTGACATTTCTTCAAGTCTGTAAACACACGGGATTGTTAATTCCAGTTTGAATCTGCAACCAATACTGAATAATAATAAATCAAATTATGCAATTGAAATGCGGTAACAGTATTTAGCAACCCAATTCTGCACACTCCTCCTCTTCCCACATGGTTCCAGAAACAGTCCCTTCCGCTTTTTACCAAACTGATGAAATCCAAACAGCACTAAAACTTCAGTTTTGACACAGATTTCATAGAAAAGCCTTATGAGGCATGGGAACACTGATCAAAACAAATATGAGTTAGCTATGAACAACCAGTAGGTATGGAGTGTCTATGCCTCATTTGGCTCAGTCTTACATGGTTTTGTTTTTACAAACAAAGCAACCAAGCCACCAAACCACCATTTGAAACAGTGCTTAACTGGAGATCTCTGCAGACATATACCAGTTGAGCCTGTAACTCTTACCTGGGACAAAACTTTAGAAAATCTAGTTTTCATTCCAAGCAGGTAATTTTGAAACCTTAAGAGGTTTTGCTGGACAAGAAAACTGTTGTGCAGTTCCACTATCCACTAACAATTCATAAAGATACAGAAACAGATGTATGCCCAATAGATGTCAATGCCTACTTCAGGTTCAGGGCAAGTAAGGTATTGCTTTCTCCATATCCCTTCCAAATCAAAGCAAATATTTTAACCTATTAATTAATGGATTAAATGATTATTTTACTTATAGCCAATAAACTGATTCTAGAAACACTTCATTTAGCACGTATTGACTAACAAAAATAGCCTGTGTAACATTGTTAATAAAGAGTCTTGTTTTTATTTATTTATAAAATGGTAAATTCTCATATTCTTCCCAAGGCAGAATGGAACACAGAGAATCGTGCAAGAACAAATCAGATAAAAAAAATAAATAAATCAGGATATAGTGGGAAGACAAGAGGTTCCATAACTCTGTGCTGGTAGAAATGTGAATTCTATCTTATGTATATTGTCCATTTCACTCTATCAGAAGATCATTTCATAACTTTAGATGATTTAATTTTCTTTATGTCACGGCTTTGCAGAATCAAGGTCCCATCTCTGAATTTTCCAACTTGTCCTGCAGACCAAATGCTAGGCACTGATTTCTTCCTTTTGGCCTTCCTGAAACAGGAGGGGGAGAAAAAAAAGAAATTAAGAGAAAAAACAGAAACTCAGAAAATGTTTAATATGGTGAAAATGTCACATATTTATACAATCAGTGTTTGGTATTATAGTCTATCAAATCACAGCAGGTGATGATCCCAGAACATTTATTATCTGCATAGCCATTCAAAATTTGCAGCACATTACAGATTGATTTACATTTTTAAAAGTTCAGAAACGCAAAGACTTCTGGCTAGAGAAAGATGATAAAGAGTACATCTCAGTGAACCTATGATTAAGAATGCCACTTCACCTTTCAAGCCTCTGTATGCTGTAGCTTACGCTTTGAAGTACTATTTCTCAGGGCGAATGCTCTGAGTAAGTGGCATATCCTGGGTCTGCACACAGGGATTTCCATCCATCTCGCCTCCAGCTGCAGTCTCAGACACGTTGGGGCAGACTGACATATTTTCAGTTAAGCTGCAAAACTAAAGCCTCTGAAACTGCTAGACACAGAGCAATGTGACCATTCTGTGACCGAGTTCTGCACTTGGAGAAGTTCCTTCCACTGTGATCTGCATGACTTCTGGTATAACACTGTGCATAGTTGAATAAGGGAAAAAAACTGGGGAGGCTATACAAGAGCAAGTTAATTTCAACCATGTTTAAAACAGCTCACCTCTCCTTCTGTTCCTTCTTCTTCTTAAGAGTACCACCTTTATGTTCCTGTTTTTAAAGACACATACTTTAGTGGAAAAGGAACAGAGCACCTTGGCTAAACAACCATCTGCACACAAAACATGGGGTAGTCTTTGCTTAACAAAGCAGCAGGTGTTTAAAGCAGATTGGGAGACCTCCTGACAGGCCAAGTGATGCAATGCATTACAGAGGCATTGCTAGGAGTGCCCAGAGCTCTTCCTGTCACCTTACAGAAAGCACAGCCCTCTCATGACCCACACGCTGCCCCTGCCATGTGAGGAGGCACAAATCCAGCCGCACAAGGAGAGGGGTTTGCTTCTTGGGCACATGACAGATCGTTGGGTCAAAAGATGGACTTGCTACCAAGCAGGTGTGCCCAGTTGCCTGAGTGAGTGTACCTGTCAAATAACAGGGTTCAAACGTGTCTGGTCGTGCACTGGATGTGTTTTGAGCCACATGACAGATGAGGAGAAGTAGGTCCCCTGGGAAAGAGGGTGGCAGGAAACAGGCTGATAGAGCAATTACCCACCCCACAGCCTGCTCCCACCCACACTGGAAGACTCCATGGTGAGGCAGGGAGTAGGCTTGAGCCGGATGGGCTGTGCTAGAGGAGGGATGCAACAGAAACCTCACCCTTGCTATAAATAATGAGCAAGATCCTAGATGAATTGTGCTGATAGAAAACCAGATGAAGATCCGTCTCTCTGTGGTTAGACAACATGCAACAAATTTTAATTTATTTTTTTCTCCCTTAAGAGGCAAGGAAAGAAAACAACTTGCTGATTTTTTTGTCATCGGTATCAACCTCGAAGGATGAGACAGTGAAACCCACCACAACACAAGCCTAACTCTGCGCCCTGTATACTGCACAGAACCAGCTTTTACCAATGAGATGAGTCCTGCTGGAGCCAGGAACCCACTCGATGGGGAGCAGCAGGTGTCAAGCTGGGGCACTCCTGTGCCTGAGGCATTATCTGTCAGGCTCCTGGGCTAGCTCTTACATGCTGTCTTTATATAGAGAAAATTTCACACAAACCTTTCCCTTATCATCATCCTTTGCTGTTTTTTTCTCTTTCATTTTCTCTTGGTAAGTCTTGTACTTAGCATGTTCCTTTTTGGGGGGCTGCAGTAAAGATTGGGAGAAATACCACAGATGAAATTTTCAAATAGGTTCAAAAAATATTCACTTACTTGCATGGACAGTATTTTTCAGGTATTGGTGATGAAACATTAGAAATGGTTTATTTCCTTTTGGGTGAGAGGACTTAATGGAGGTAAGGTAGACACAGAGACCATATCTTTCTTGGTGGAGACAGCAGAGAGGGATGTTCATGCTCTACATGAGTCCTACAAGGTTTCCACATACACACTGAGCTAGAAAGAAAACCCATACCCCTCCTCACTCTCAAAAAATATCTACAAATATTTTTTTTCTTTTACACTATTGATGATAAATAAAACTAAAAAGTCTTCTCCATCTTTAACTCAATGGGAGAGTGAAGCTTTCAAAACTAAATTGTTGGAGGGAGGGGCTTTCTTTTTAAAGGTTTGATTAAAAATTAGTAAATGCAGTTTTCCACCCCAATCAGTCTTATTTAATCTATACACCATCTCTAATAACACAACCATACTAATTTTCCAAACATCTACAGAAAATAGACAAGACAGAATGGAAAGTGTAAAAGTAAGGGTGAAGTGGGAGAAGGGTCAGGGCAGGGGATCTTGTGTTTTAACAAAGTAGTGCCAAACCTCCCCAGTGTTTTTTACCAATTTCCTGCACTGTAATAGCTGGGTGACCACCCAGCACAAACCAAATGACAATTACCTTGGCTCCCAGCATGATAGCACGCTCCTGTTCCCATATGCGTTGTTCCTGCTTCTTGTAGCCAGTGATTCCAAACTTGTGCACTTCCAGACGAGCCTAGAACATTACAGAAAATTGCCAGCATTTTGTAATTTGTCCTATCTGTTGTAAAATAACACTTGACAGTCCACAACAAAGTCATACTCCCAAAGAAACCCTGGCTAATACAAGGGTGCTATAAGACAACCAATCAGGGTGCTATAAAACAAAACTAATACAGTTTGAAGCTATACTGCAGAACAGTTAACCACTGTCCATCCAATCTCTGGATGGTGAGGACTGCCAGGGGAACATATTCTTCTCATTTCATATTAAAAAACCACATGGAACAGATCTCCTCTGTGTAAAAATGAATCATGTCATGCTGCACAAAGAACAACGAAATGTGCTACCCACAGCACCCAATGTTTACAGAGCATCTTCATTCCTTGGCTGCAGAGCACTTAACTAGTGAGAAACACAGATGGACAGGTGGTGAAGTGGTTTGACTACACACATACATATAGTTGGCATTATACACAAATACCCTAGTAAAACCAGTGGTGAATGTATAATCTTTTTAAAGGCAGTGGTTAAATCCCCACTGTTCTCAGCAGTACGAAGCTCCACGCAGAATCTCCAGTGAGAGACTTCACTGGATCACAGGATGTCCCTGAGCAGAGATCAGGCATATGAAACTGCTCACACAGACCTGTAAATGAATCAGTATCTGAGACCACCAATGCTACTTCTGCTCATATAAGAAGAGATAAGAACAAAAAGACAAATGGAAAAAAGTCATCTGCTGTTTCCAAAGTAGATTCCAATATGATTTTATTTCCTTCCCACAATAGATCCGAAATCCAGGATTAGCACCATGGACCTGAAAGAGCTATACTATAGATTACAGGTACTCCCATAGTATTACAGGTACTCCCATAGTTTTACAGAGCTAACATACAGTGATCCTCCTCAAATTCTCACCGAAAGATCAGAAAGGAAGGCCACAGAGCCATAACACACCTCTCTTCACACAGAGCAGTTGAAAACAACCAGTGCACTCCTCGTTTGGAATGGCACGCAGCCAAAACTACCTGTTAGGAAATCCACACCTTCCTTTTCTGGAAGCATTTCTCATCGGTCTCACCCCAGCTTTCCCAAGTTTATAAATACACACACCTGCACAGTGAAATAACGAGATTGGGCTGGTCCTTCTGACTTACTTTTTCAAAGTTAAATTCTTGTTCATTCAGATTTTTCTCTTCATCCACTTTTTTGGTCTATAAACAAAATAAAACATTTCAAATTAATGTAACAAGTAACACCAGTTTAAATGCTGATTGTGATAGTTTTTTGGAAAGCAGTGAAATGTAAAATGAGTTGTAGGGAAGAGTATACAGCTTTCCAGCTGTGTGTTTTTCTAGCTTTATTACTTGGATTTATTAAAAGATACAATCTCAAGAGCATTTATAATATGCAGATATTATACAGTCTTACTGGAACAACCTTGTACAGTTTATAGGGTACCATTATAGCACAGTGCATATAGATTTGTCCTGCATTTTCTTGCCTGGATCATCTGCTAACACTTACAAAGAGCTTCATAATTCAGACAGATATTAATAGCTGCAATTAATTTTTATACCTTCAAGTATAAAATACATTTCATAAGAGAAAAGCTGCCACATGTGAGCTGTGCATCATGGAAATTTCCATTTCCAAAGCTGTACCAAACTGCTAAAGCAGGATAGGACAGGAACTTTAAGTCAATTTTGTTTGAGACAGAACATGCAGTGATCCTAGTGCACGTACCAATAGCTGGTGGCAACACACAGAAAAAGCTTAATTCATAACTGCATGGACATGTAACAGTGCACATATCCACCTTATCTAATGCAAGAGAAACCTCTCCAAAGGAAGCACTGTCGGGAAACGGCAGACTCCACTCAATACTGTCTAAAGAAACTCCTTGCTCAAAATGAGATCAGTGAAAACAAAATTTATTCTACTCTTCAATTTACACAGAGACGTTCCACCAGCAGTTCTCAGTTCAGAGGGGAACTCTCCAGGGAGGGCAGATTGTATCCTAGGAAGAAAAAGAAGCGCAAAATCCCCAGGGAGAGTTCCATGCCTGTTGGCTGCAGGAGTGGCGGCTCACATGGGACACTTCAGAGCAGTAACAAATCTTCCAGGTTTATTTTAGTTTGTGTCTGACTCCTGATTTTGGGGAGGATGTGCTGAACCATCTCTCTGAGCTGATGCTCTGCCAGATCCCAAGCAAACTGATGCAGGCAGGCAGCACTGGCAGGGAACTCTATCCCCTAATAAGGAAGCAGAAGTAACATATATGTATTTAAACTTAATCTGAATGTGCTTAATGCATTTCTTTTTTGCATCTCCAGGACATTAAATCACGTTGAGTCACAGGTTCAGGTCCTAGGGTTACATCAGGGCTTCCCTCTGCATCCATCAGAGCCAAACCCAAACTTTGCTCAACTCTGCAAAAGCCTCTATATAAAAATTGCCCATTTCAACCAGAACCCCCCCCATCTGCCCTGGTTATTTTAAGAGCATTTTACTAACAAGCCTAACACCTATCTTTTCAGGCAGAAAAACTTAAGTTGTAAAAAGCATGAGAAAAAAAACTCTACAGCCATTTTTAGAGTGAAACATGCTAGAAAAGGTACAATAGTTTATGGATTCAACCAACTTCTTGGTCAGTCTCTTGAACTTCCTAATTCCAAGCACTCAAACCTCAGATACCAGTAAGTCTGCCCAAATTCAAGACAGCCATGTGTTGGCCCATCAGAAGTTGCTTTAGAATTGGGCTTCTGATGTTATGGACATAAAAACAACTCAAAGAAAACAACTAGAGAACCTATAAGATCTGGAGACCAACCAGCAAGCAAGGGACCCTCTGCTCAGCATGGAAGGCAGCTCTGCTTCCAGTCAAGCCTAATCCAGGCCTCTCTAGTGAAGCAACTCAGCTACAGGTAACATTAGGGAATTTAGCACCCACAAACCAAACCAGAGGACAGAGATCTAACACTGTTATGCCTTCCCCCATCGACCACCCAACACTGGTCTGCCAAGATGCACATTGCTTGTGAACAGCCAAGTGCTGCCGTAATGCCAGAGAAAAGAAGGAAGCTTTGGCACCTCACATCCACACCTATTCACAAGAATCAAGCTGCACACAAAACGTTTGGGCAGAGAAGTAGCCAAGAGGCTTTGCTTTCCATTTCATTCACTTCTTCCTGTATCAGTAGTTCCATCTGCAGATCAACTCATCTTGTTGGGATACACCTATTCCAAACACAGAACATTTACCCAGAGATCTCCTGAAACTGAAAAAACAAAAGCCCCCAAGTCCTGCCCCTGCCCGTTGGAATCAGCAGCACTGGATGCCACCAAGGCAGGCACAGCCACCTCCGAGGGACGCTGGATTTGCAGGCAGCTGTATCCGTGCTGGGCGTGGGGAGGGGGGAGCTACAGCAGATCCCTCACCATTCCTGGCGGCAGGCTGCGGGGACAGAGAAACCCCGGACAACGCAGAGGGCTTTGGCTGTGTGTAACTGCCCCCACCGAGCCGACCCCAGCCCGGCACCCGTGAAGCCGCTGGCACGGCTTTAAAAACCACCACGGGGCCCTGCGAGGGACGGCGGCTCTGGGGCACCGGACCCCGCCCCCCGCCCGGCCCTACCTGGGCACCGCCGGCGGCTGCTGCCGCGGGGCTGGGCCGCCCCTTCCTCTTCCTCCCGCGGAACA
>VZRW01009597.1:121436-142586 GCA_013398125.1 Aegotheles bennettii
CCCAGCAGCGGCCTCGTCCCCTGCTCAGCCCCGGCGGGAGCAGGTGGCGGCCGGGCGGGAGCCGGACGCTCCCCCTCGCTGGTTCACCCCGCCCGGCTGCCGCGGGCCCACGGGCACTTCCCTACCCGCCTGCGTCCCCGGTGCCCGTCCTGTCAGTCGCGACACTCGCAGCTCCTCGTCCCCAGCCGCGCAGCTCCCTCAGACACACGGTGAAACGGCAGCCGGCNGCAGCCGGCGCGGGAGAGGCCGGGAGGGGCTCGGGCTCCTCCTGGGAGAGGTCCCTGGCAGAGCCCGGCGGGGCGGTGGGTGCCCGAGCAGGGGCAGCCCCCGCTGTCTGTGCCACAGGAACCGGCCAGCCACGGCGGGGCCAGCGCTGGAAAGCTGCCATTGGGATGGAGCGGGTGAAGCAGCTTCCCCCAGTTACCTGATGGAAATACTTCGTTGACCTTGGTTTTTTCCCTGCGAGCTCCTGTGCTGGCAGCCTCAGACATGGGGATTTGAGTGTCGGGCACTGAACCCTCCGTTCTGCTTGGATTTAGAGGAGAGGCTGGGGAGAGAGGGCACACCACCTAGTTTGGGCAGAGACTGCCAGACTCCTGCGTCTCCTTGGCTGTGTGCTGGTGTCCCGAGCGCATCGTGAGCGCTCCCGTTTCACTGCTTTCAGAGGTTTTATGGAAGCAGAGGAGTTCCAGGCTCCCGCTGTTTCCCTTTTGTACTTCACCAGTGTTGCAGTGGCCATGTGCATAACCGAGTTGTTTGATGGCCAGGTGTCCAACAGCCTGTTTTCTAAACATGTTCCCTACCCTTTGGCAGCTGGAGCTGGAACAGTGGCCTGGCTGTAACGTGTAAAAGCCGTGTTTCTCTTTAGAGGTTGGTGAAGTGTGTGTGTTTTGGCTCCCTCAGCACTGCTTTGGGACAGGGTGTGAAAATGCCTCTTGCCCTGGAGAGAAAAACGTTGCACTTCATATCTGGATTGGTGAAGTGAGGAGCTGTGGCAAAGAGGTGACTTTCCAATTGGCTGTGGCCCTTGCAAAACGCCGCTCACCAGAGCTGTGCTGGCGAATGGCCGTAGCAGCACAGTGGCTGCTGATGTGGCTGCTGATACCCGAGCAGAGCTCTGGGCTTCTTTGTCTGCGTTTTGTGCAGTTGCATGTTGCAGGATTTAAACTTGGGCAATTGAAATAAAAGTTGCTTGGATTTTCTGAGCAATGACTTGTCACATACTAATCTAAGTAGGCGTCTACTTAGAGCCAACTAATATTTTCTGATGCTATCCTGAGGTATCATTTTTGCTATTAAGAGGTATAAGTTGGTTTATTTTTTCTGTTTTATTTTTAATCACGGAGGTTGATATAAGGTGTCAGTGGCAAGAAATGGCTGATACAAACTATTTCCAGCCATCTTAACAGTTCTTACCTTACTTAACTCTTGCAAAACACCTAACTAGTTGAAAGCTGCGGAAAAAGAAAGATTTAAAACTGTAATGCTAAATCATACAGGCAAAAAAACCCCTGAAAGTTTTAAATTAACATGAGTCTGGGTTTAATACCTCGTATAGGATTGTTTTAAAAATCCCTGGAGAGTCGTTTCTGCAGATACTGTGAGCAATTTTCTAAACTACAATAGTGGAGAGAGAAGTCAGATGATCTACCAAATGCTATTGCAGTAGAAGGATGATATCCAGGTTTGACTGTACCGTGTGGGGAAAAGAAGGAGAAGGTCGAACATTACAGTAGGATTTGTGTTGTCTGATGAAACTGGCTTTTGATACAACTGAGGCGCTGGAAGAATCTTTTGTGGTTCTTAAGTGGAGATGTTCCTGATTTGGGGTTTTTTGTTTGTTTTGCCAAAATATCTTGTGTCTATAAATGGACAAGAACTAAATGGTTGCTCTCTACTTACTTTAAATGTCAGCTGTGTTTGATAGTGGGGCTGATGTGGTGGTCAGCTGGCAGTGACACCTGACTCCTTCTCCCAAGGTCAAAAACTCAGCTGCCACTGCTGGGCATTTTGCTTATCAGTTCCTGGTGTTTGCCTGTGTGTATGCTGGCTAGATGTTCCTCTTGACATCAGAAAAGGTCACTGTAAGAGCCCATGGAACAACGTGTTTTAGCCTTCATTGTCAGACTGGTTCTGCACAGGTTGTATACAGGGAGAGGAGACAGAATGAATGTGAAAGGGATGCCTGTGCTACCCTTCAAGTGGTGGTGTAAAGGAAGACATAAACATTTTGATTTTATCATCTTTTTCTAATAAACATGTTTGGTCATAACCAATACTTTATATTTGTGTTTCACAGAGGCTTGTTCCAGTCAACTTGCTTGTCTGGTGGCTATTGCTGCTGTTTTGATGTTTAGAGAAATGCAGTTTTGGTTTGGGGAAGACCATGAGGGTCATTCATATGGACTGTGGTTTCACAGGAGATAGTAAGAGACATCTCCCTCTAGTGCAGGAGATGCCTACTGACCGGGGGAAGAGTTTCATCACTGAGATTTCTGCAGTGGGATGGATCCACAATTAGTTCTTGATGTACCATTTGTTTTCCTGCTTAGCGGTGGTGGTGGTTGCTCAGAGTCTGTGCTTTCTTTTTACCTACATGTGCACCATATTGCATTTTGATCTTGACGTGGCCGATAATGACTTTTGGGGTTGTTCCTGCTGTGTTTTAGGTACTCCACATCCAAACTTGATGCAGGCCAGCACAAATCACCGAGGTCCCAGGTGCAACTTAAAGTAGCAGGGATTATTTTTTTTTTTGTTGCTGATGATTGTGTTTTTACAATGTCATTCATGGCATTGTCTTCATGCAGCTATGAGAGTGGAAATCAAAGTTGTTTTAGTTAATACCTATTAATTGTGGAGAGGCTGGAGGCAAGGCACTTCTGCTTTCAAAGCCCAGGTGTTCTCTCAGACTCTTCCTGTTGGGTTGAACTAAGTAACATGGCACAGGGTGATTTGGGCATCTTTGCAGTTGGAAAGGGTTGAGGTTTTTTGTTGGGATTTGGGTTGTTTGTTTTTTTCTTTTTAGTTTCTATTTGTGGCATTGTTCCAAGCAGGTAGCATTTGTTCATGCACTCAGAATGTGGAATGCAAACACTATAGAAAGCTAAAAAAAAACCCCCAACGTTGCAAAAGTATGGCATGCTATTATTTTGATATCGTAGCCACGCAGATTACCAAATGGCTCAGGACAGCGTCTCATTCTTTATTTGTGTGTTCCCAGCAGAAAGAGCTCACATCAAAGAAAAGAGATGACTTTGAAGATATCTTGGAGGAGAGACGATTGTCCAGTGACTTGAGATACGCGATGAAATGTTATACTCCTGTGATCTACAAGGGACTTTCACCTTGCAAGCCAAACACTATTAAAAGTGCTGTTCTGCAGTCAGAACAAGTTCAATATGTTATCAAGCAGGTGAGGCTGGACACTAAGCTGTAAGATGAGGTAGACTGAACACTGCCAAACTTTGTGTAGAAGCAGGGAAAAAAATATTATTGCTGACCTTGTCAAACATGATAGCTTGTAGTTTAAAAGATGGTCCAATAACTCAGTAACTGGAGAGCTGTGCTCTTTTGGCAGGAAAAACAAATACTGATTTACCATGGAGTTGCCACTAAAGCTGTTCATGATAGACTGTTCGTGAAGTAGTGTTTTGATTTTGCATATATGACACTTCACCATGTAACTTATCCAATGTGCTTGATGACTTTTTTTTTTACTCCTTCGCTGTCCTCACCACAAAGCAGCGTTGTGAAAGACGTAAGCACTTTCCTTCTTAGTAGACTTTTTAGTACTTTGTGGATGACTTGTAGGAATTTTATAGGCTAGTGCTGTTTATGAATCAGTCATAAATGCTACATGCCCTAAAATGAGCTATATTTCAGAGTATTCTTTGAGTTAGAAACACTGTCTAAGATGTAACCATATTTTTGTTTTAAGATGAAGGGCAGCTACTACTTTGCAATTAATTAAATATTTTACATTCAAACTGGCTCATATTTTACATTGTGTTGAAATGGCTGAAATAAGAGTGTGTGGTAGTTAGCAGAGTAACTATTTTCATTATTAATTAAAAATTATTCCAGACCAACAGAAATACAGAAGATGTTTTAGCTAGTCCTGAGTGAGTGGCTGCCATAAAATGTTTTGATTTCTTTTTTTTTTAGTGGTTGGTGTTACCTATGATACATTAAAGCTTCTTATGATGTGACAGGCTGAACTGTGTCCTGCAAAGTGGTCTTGTTTCCATCATTAATTTCCAAGTAGTATGAAATAAAAAAAATGAGTCTTTCCATTTTAGAAACATTAAAACATTTATTGAAAGAAAAAATTTTACAAACGATTTGACAGAAAAAAATTTGTGATGTTTTCTTCTGAAGTGCTGCTCTTTTGATGGAAAATTGTTCTGATGGAGATTTTCCTGGCTAGCATCAAGTGGTTGAAGGGAGTTAGCAGTCCTGGCCTTGCAACCTAGTTGTCAGTTTTGCACTGATTTTCAGAGATTGCTGAAAATACCTCGCTGGCACTGTCTTGGGCAGTATGCCCAGTGGTCTGCAATTAGTGTGCCTCCTGTCTGGGCAGAGTTTACACAGCTTTACACAGGGCATGTTAGAATTTGTTCTTGTGACAAATTGCTGAGGTTACTAATGTTCAGTATGTGAAATTAGGTGCATTTGTTTGTTTTAGCTTGCTATATGTGACTGGTCTTGGTTTTTATTCCTGATTTTGAGGAGTAAATGCTTAGCTTTATTGTCAAAGTGCACTTCATTCACAGAGGATCAACTGTGTAGTAAGCCTTTTACTGGTGAATGAGAACAGTATATCTTCCCCTATTTTTTTTGCTTTCTAAGAGAGGTTGATTTTCTGAAACTTAAGTGGAAGCAGTTTTTTGGCTTAAGTGGTTAAAATAATCAGTTACAGCTACACGTGGAAATATTCAGGATGAAGGATAATGGATTTGTTAAAACACAATTGAACCAGTAGATATGATAGTAAGGTGGTATATGGAGGTAGATTGGAGGAGATGAATTTTCTCAGGTGTCACAAAATAGAAATAATAGATAGGCAGTGCTGGCCTCTAAACAGAATCACACTTTTTTAGAGGCTTTCTCTTCTGCCATTCCTTTTTCCTCTTCCATGTTCAGTAAAAGGCATGTTCCTCATTCCGTAACAGTAAAAGACTAACTCTTCAATTAAATATTTCTAGATTCAAAATATCAAATAGGAGGGATGACCATTATTTAAGTATGTTTTAAGAAACTTCAAAAGGTACGTTTATTCAGGCACTCGTGTATAGCAGCAGAAAAAAGATCATTGATATGCAAAGTTGGTAGAGACAGTGCTTTGTGTGCATTTCAGCTAACCATTGCCAAAGTAATACATTACAAAGAAATTCAAGTGTGATATGGCTGAGGTTCTTAAAATCTAGCCCAAATACACTTCAAAGACCTGTGAATATCTCTGCAAACGTAGGTTTCATTTTACTAGTTGAAGAAAATTGTATGCAGCCTTCTTCAGACCCATCACATAGGAAGTGTTCTTCGAAGTTAAATCTCCTCTGACAATGCTACAGGTTAAAACATTCAGATGGTGGGTTGGGGGGGAGAATTATTGCACACCTTCACCCCCCATTGACAGCTAAGTTCATTCTTGATTTTGAACAGCTTTAACTTGACTTCCCCTTGTTGGCTGAAACTGAACAGATCCTTTATGATAAGATGCGTGCCTATCACATAAAATAGAATCTTGCTGACTGTTGCAGTAGTTCTGCTGTAAGTGTTGTGGCACATGGGCAAGGAGAAGGGAACAACATCTGGCTGCTAACTTGTTTGTTATGTTTCACTTTAGTTAGCAAAAGAGATGGGAGAATCACCTGATATTATTCAAGAAGAAGCTACGGAAATCCTGGATGAGATGGGCCACAGTATGCAATTAGGAGCTGTCAGATTTTTTGCGTTTACTCTGAGCAAAATATTTAAACGGCTTTTCCAGAGAGTTTGTGTGAATGAAGAAGGAATGCAGAGAGTAAGTAGTGGTGGGGGAAAAAAAAGGTATAATGTTTTCGTACTAGTTACTTGGACAAATAGTCTCATTTTTGCTCCAAGTAACAAATATGAAAAATACTATTTTAAAAAAAAGACTGTACTTATGTTTGTTACTACATTTCTTAACAAGGGAGAGAAAAGACAGGTAGGTGATACATGTTTTAGAGACCAACAGTCAGCAGTACTTTTTGTATGTTTTCCAGATGCTTCCTATATTAAAGAATACTTGCAATCATATGTCAGTGATTCTGTTAGATCAACCACTGAGAGTTTTTCTATTTCATATTATAAATTTAGTGGTGCATTTAGCTGTATTGGGGGTGAAAAACCTAATGTCCTGTGTCCGAGTGGGTTGACTGTTCTGCAAAACCTTCATATAGCTGAGAGTAGTGAAACATTGTGCACCTCTGAGACAGGAGATGCTTTAAGTTTAACTTAGTTTCCTGGGGGGCTGTTGTCCCCCTGTTTCATTGTAGGGTACTTCTGTTCAGGGGAGTGCAGTGTAGTCCATAGAAGACATCAATGTCAGCCCTGACAAACCCTATTTGGTTTCCCATCCCCATCAAAAGGGATTTGAATTAGATTATTACATAATGAGATAGATGGTCCTGGCTTTTGAGTCCTGTGATGCTTGTGAATCACAGATTGCTAGTATGGAAGCTATTGCTCAAAATTTCCTATGGTTCCATGCTGAAAAAGGTATAGAGCGAGTCAACAGAGAAACCACCCTCAAACAAATCAACTTCTGTTTGTCTTAAGCCCTGTGAAGGTATGTATTTGCAAACTGCAACAGTCACTCTGTAAATATTGGAACAATATTGTTCTGTTTTTTTGTTGGGTTTTTTTTAGTTGCAACACGCCATTCAGGAGCATCCAGTGGTTCTGCTGCCCAGTCACCGAAGCTACGTAGACTTTTTGATGCTGTCCTATTTGCTGTATACCTATGACTTGGCTTTGCCTGTCATTGCTGCAGGAATAGGTAAGTATGTTCTTTTGACAATGTTTTCGAGATTCTGAGAATCAGTGGCCAGGGGTCTGGTAGCTGCTACTGTAAGTAGTTGTGTTTAACTTCTGTTCCAAGTACATCTTGTTAAAACCTCCTTGGCATCTGAAAGCCTCTTATCTGTGCTGAGTCCAATCAAAGGTGATTTTTTTCATAGCGAGTTTGCTCAGAAGTACCCTATCTGTATCCAAGGCTGGGCAAAGATTGTTGTTGTGAAGAAGACTTCTATGTTGTTTTGGGTTTTTTTTGCCTGGGAACAGGCAGTCAGCCACCTCGTGGTAGATGCTGATGTGACTGATTCCCTTGAAGCTTTGTCAGAACTCCATTATGTGAAGTGCTGAGAGCAGAGCTGGCTGGGAAATTAAATTTCACATCAGGACAAATTATCAAGATTTTGGACATACTTAATTTTAAAGTAGATGAAGTCAGTTTTATTTGCAGGAAAGAATTCTTGAGGACTTGAACAGTAAATATCTTCTGAGTTAACGTGCTTTTTGAAAATCCTGACTCTGGTGACATTTAACTGAGAAACGTGATCTTTGAACTCTTGGGTATCAACCAGGTCTTCTAAACAGGCAGACAACAACCTCACATCTGGTGCACACAGATGTATGCACACAGTCAAGCTAGCGAAGATCTGGGAACATACTACTCTACTACAGTAGTCTGCTTTTTCAGTCAAGAAGTTAGGAAGAGCAGTAGAAAATCGGTAGAATCTGGGAGAATGTGCTTGGTAGGGAAGATGAGGTTCTGCTGGTCTGTGAGTTAGTGGTATCTTGCCTCTGGATGATGCAGATCAGTTTCTGGTGAATTCAGAAGTTGATGTCTCATAGCTACCTTGATCAAAGTGTTGCAGCTGTTTATGTGTTGTGTATTGTTCAGAATCTGCTCACATGCTGTCCTAAGTTTCGATGTAATTCTTTGCTAACTTTTGGATTAGAGGCTTTTTGAATTTTGGGCTTCAAAACTGTATGTTAAGATACTATTGTTTTAGCTTAGAGGGTTTTTTGTGATTAACATTTTTTAAGTATTTTGGGTATTTTGGGGTCAAAGTCTTTCAGAATTAGGGGCTTGCAACTTGATTGTACTGTCACATGTGTGTGTAATTTTAAATTCTTCTGGAGGAAACAGAATTCTCTATGGTTGTAGTTGTATTTGCTACATACTGTGTTAGAGGTTCACAAGATGTGAAGTACAAACTCTCTCTCAAAGTGGTACTTGTGCTGAGTGGAGAGACGCTTTCCTGATACAGGTGGGAAGTGCCTTTGCTTTGTTAGTTATCACTTGGTTTCAAGTAGCATAGGGATGGATCTATGGGGATTAGCTAAGGGGAGGTTAACAGTTGCCATAGTGCATGCTCTGTGCATTAGTGGGAATCTGGCTGTTGCTGGGATCATTTTTCCATCTCAGGTTTTGGGAGCAAGTCAGATTAGAGGTACAGAGCTGGTGAAGTGGTGTGGGCTTGAGGTACATGAAAGGATGTGTTTGAGGCACAGTTTGTGTGGTGGGGAGAGGTGTTGGGCATGCAGCTGGCATCCTGGGTGGGAGGTTGAGTATGTAGCAGGAGGATGGAAGCAAGGGAGGCGATGGAGTCTGTGTTGTGTTGAGTGAGGGAGGGTGGTAGGAGAATAAGGGAAAAAGATGGACCTCTGCACTTGGGAAGGTTTGAAAGCTGCTATTGCTGCCCAGGATCCTGTAGCCAATTTCATTTTCTCTATTTTAATGTATATGTATCTCCCACATATATATGTCTGTGTGACAATTATATGGCATCTTCAAGGTGGTTGTTCTCAGCATTGCAGATGGAAATACAAATTTTTTTTACTGAGTGAATCTCTGTTCTCAAGTGTTTCGTGGATTGAGGTGGCAAGGAGGCTGAAGTGGCATGTGGCCAGCTGCTGTGTACACTTGTTTTAAATTCCTCCCTAAGAAATTTGTTAACATTGTTTCCTGGTTTTGACAGCTTAAATGTTGACTGTGATTGCTTAAAGCTAGAAAACTAAAATATTTTAGCTGGTTTGGTCTATCCCTCCTGAAGTGGTGAGTCAGGATCTCAAACGGTGTAATATAATGCAGTTGGTGAGTTTATTTCTGTGTCTTCTAGGATACATTCAGTGGTAACTGATCTTTTCTGAAGATGAGGGAAACAATGTACTTCAAGAACATAGCCTTTATTATGGCTGAAATCTCACCATCTAAAGAAAATAAATTGCTCTAACTGAATGCTGTTTACAAAACAAAATGAAATCATATTATAAAATGCCATTCATGTCTACATAAGTCTTACTAGATGATAAGAAAGCAAATAAAGGCATTTGCAACAACAGAATTCTTGAAAGAGATCTCCTTTATTCTGGTAATTGAATCAGCATATTAAAGAAAGTGGTTGATTCTGCTTCCTGATAAAAGTTTTATGTGTGTGTGGTTCTGTTGTTTTTGTTTGGTTTTTTTTAGATTTCCTAGGAATGAAAATAGTTGGTGAGCTGCTACGAAGGGCAGGTGCCTTTTTTATGCGGCGTTCCTTCGGTGGAAACAGACTCTACTGGGCAGTGTTTGCTGAATATGTAAAAACCATGTTAAGGGTAAATAAATCACTGAACTCTCAAAATGTATGTGTAAGAAATACGCTGTTGGAATGATTCATGTGAAATATGCACGATGTTATAGCTATGGGACTGAAAGTCTTCACTGTGATCTGATTAAATGTGTTTTGCCTCAGAATTGCTGTAGGTGAAGAGCATGCATGAAATCTGTTGTTACAGTTCAGCAGTAGGTGGGAAACAAATTGCTGCTCATCAGTTGCTTTGGATCATGTGCCCGTGTTTCATGACAGACACAATATTTCCATTCATTTAATTATATAATGTGACAAATACAATGAATGAGTATAGGCTTAGAGATTACTGATGTTAGACATGCATGGCTTCCATTAAAAAAAAAAACCTTACTTACATTTTAAGTATTTAAAACTATTTGTGAGCAGTAAAGAAGAAATGTTTTTATTTTTCTGACCCATCTTTTTTTTGTTTGTTTTTCTTTTGAAGAGTGGTTATGCCCCAATTGAATTTTTTCTTGAAGGGACTAGAAGCCGCACCGCCAAGACTCTGACTCCAAAGTTTGGTAGGCTTGTTGAAAACTTGGAACTTTTTATGATTGTTAGTGTTTCATTAGTGGCCCTGTGCTTCATAAGTTCTGCAGGCAGGAAGGGATGGGAAGTGGTGGGAAATTGGTGAGGTCTGTCAGAGTAGTGGCAAACACTACGATTAGAGTTCCAAGGCCACATAAAGAACAGCAATACATGTCTCTTGCACTCTACTGCTTTCTCCCCCTTTGCCCCATTGTGCACTTAGTTGCATGACTCTTCACCCCGTTCTGTGTCCCCTGGCCAGCAGAAATACTGTAAGTTAACTGTAAAGGTAATGGGGAATTTTTAGAAGGAAGATGTGGTGTGAGAGCAGAGCAGTGCTGCTGAAAAGAGCACAAATAGCTGTCCACATGCCTTGCTTACCTTTACCTTCTGTTTTAAAGCTTGGGCAATGTCTTGTGCTTCTGCTTGTCTGGAGAGAGAGCAGGCACAGTGCACGCTGTGATTCAATTTTATATTTTTTTTTCAATTTGCAGGTCTTCTCAGCATTGTGATGGAACCATTTTTTAAACGTGAAGTCTTTGACACGTACCTTGTTCCCATCAGCATCAGCTACGAGAGGATATTGGAAGAATCTCTCTATGCATATGAACTCCTAGGAGTCCCAAAACCCAAAGAATCTACATCTGTATGTAAATTCCTTAAGAACAGAACATAGGTGGATGTGTACACGCCCTGTAGCACCAAAATTTTAGTTCTTCTCTTCCCGTTTTCCTAGGGATTGTTAAAAGCCAGAAGAATCCTCAGTGACAATTTTGGTACCATACACATCTACGTTGGCCAGCCAGTATCACTTAGAACCTTGGCATCTGGGAGAATCAATCGGTGCCCATACAATTTGGTTCCCAGGTACTACATCTTTCCATGGTTTATGCACAGGAAAAGCATTTATTTAGTCCTCACCTGTGTAAATAAATTAAGATGTTCTCTCGTACTTTCTTTTCAACTTCTGTCACCTCCCATCCATCTGACTGTTCAGACTGCTGAACCAGTTTTGTCTGAGGAGAGGCTTATCATGTTTGTGACTGGGTGTTTCTGAAACAGGTTGTTACTTGCATAGCTTTGTAGTGGGTCGAGAAAATGCCATTTTAAAAGTTAATGATTATGTGTGAGTCAGGCAAAGCTCTGTTTTCTTAGAATTGGGTGTTTTTGCCACTTAAAAAATCCGCCTTTCTCTCCCTTCTTGCTTTATTACTGTTGGCTGTTACGTGACCACGTGCCAGGGAGCTGTAACTATGACTGGATTGGGTGGCTTTTGCAATTTGTTACACAAAATTTAACTGCTTCAGATTATTTTTTTTAAGTTAGCAAGTGTACAGCATCAATACCAGAGCTCTGTGTTTCAAGCACTGTCATGAAGCTACTGATGTTTTACTCTGTACTTGGTTCTACTGTGTCCTACACAGCACATGGATAGAATCACCCTCCAGATGTTAAGTCCCACAATGTAATTATGGATCTGGGAGCAAAGCAATACAAAAGAAATAAGGGAGGGTGTAACTTGTATTCCAGGTTCTGGAGTTCTTTACCTTGAACTGCATTGTTCTTTTCAGGCATCTTCCCCAAAAGCCATCCGAGGATATCCAAGAATTTGTCAGTGACGTAGCTTATAAAATGGAGCTCCTTCAAATAGAAAACATGGTTCTGAGCCCATGGGTGCTGGTCGCTGCTGTCCTGCTCCAGAATATGCCAGCCATGGATTTTGAACTTCTAATAGAAAAGACCCTGTGGCTTAAAGGCTTAACACAGACTTTTGGCGGATTCATTGAATGGCCTGGTATGCAGAGAAAGTGTTATTTCTGTCCTTTTTTGTTGCTTATGAAGGATAAATTGTATTTCTGTGGAAGCGATGTATGGTGACAACTTCACAGAATGTTTGCTTCAGAGTTGTAAAGGAATTTTAGGTTATGCTAAAAATGATGCTAAAACCTGGCAGGTTTTGTCTTGGGCTGTGGGAGATACTACTTTGAAAAACAGTTAAGTGGAGGCAGAACAGATACCTTACTGTTACTTTCTGAAGTGTGGAATGAGGGGGGAAATGATACTGTGCTTGTATTAGAGTACTGAGATTTGCCTAGTGTCTCTTCCTGAATCCTGCATAAGTCACAGGCAGTGGCAAGATCTGCAGCAGTGCGATGCTGTGTTTGTTGCTTGATATCAACTACAGTAAAGTTGTTACTGTAGCAAAAACCTAGCGAAACAAAGCTATACTTTGTCTGTTTATTTTTAAATTTCACTTTATACGCAGAAACAGTGATGACTTTTGGGGAGGAGGCTTCTTTGGTGTACCACAGACACACACAAAATGTATACGTATATATTGGCTGCTGAAAGGCTGATTCTTCCAAACTTTCTGAACAATTGTTTTAAACTTCTCTCTGTGAGCCAAGGTGTCACAGGGGGTTAATTTTAGAGCCTCAGCACATAAGCAGTAAAGCCAGCAAAGAAAAATAATGTGTAATGCAAATACATTTACCTTTTTACCCTGCGTAGACCTAAACTATGGATCTTTGCTTTTGTAGTCGTATGTATAGTCAAGGATCCCTCTCAATACTGCAATAAATATGAGCAGGCTACAGTTTTAACAGGACTCTGTCATTTCTGGAAGAAACCCACTTCTCCTTTCAGAGATCTGCACTGTAATGAATGCAGACAAGGTCTGCTTCTGCCAGACTGGTAAAAGGAAGCATTTTGTAGTGATACTTAAACTTCATTTAGAATCTTGCTGTACAATAAACCGAAGAACATACCACATTCGGGTTTGCTTTTTAATTCTGTTTATTTTCTTAGCAACAATGAATAAGCTTTTGCTTTAGTAGAGTTGTAGTCAGGAAATGGAAAACAGGCATGGTAATGAAATAGAGGAATGACAACAACTGAGCAGGTCTTATTGGAATGTGCTGGCCCCACTTGAGGCATCAGTTGCATAGAAACAGGGTTTGTTGTTTTGATTTGGATAGTCAATAGTTTGAAAGAATAAATAAATTTTAAAGGCTAATTTGGTGGCGTTGCCAGGTCAGCAACTACATGTACCCTGTCCATTCTTCTGTCTTCAGACAGCTAGTTGTTTCTCCCTTTAACATGCTAGTTGTTTGTTATAGGCAGATCATTTGCTTGGGTTTTAGAAATTTTATATTAAAAACAGGAACTGCAAAATGACTTGCTCACACTTCTGCTTATTGCATTGAGAAACTTGGGAGCTTTAGCAAAACTGGAACAAAGTAGGCTGAAGGAACAAAGAAGATTCAAGAGCATTCTATGTGAAATCTATGTTAAGAGGAAATAATACAATTATTTTTTTTTCTGTTGGAGGCTGTGTTGATATGATATGATATATGATATGATATGATAGTGGGGCTGTGAACATGTAAGGCATGTTTTAGTGTTCAGTAAGATGTTTTTATTGGTTCTCCTTGTTTGCCAAAGAGTTCACATCTGATGCAGGAAATGTTATGGTAGTGTTTGAAGTGTAAGGTATTCTAAAAATTGAGCATATTTTCAAGACTTGAGATGCAACTTTTTATCTGAGTAAAGTCTGGTGTGTCACACTGACAAAAAAGCTTGAGCAAAGCCCACAGGTTTGTGAAACTGCTTACCTGCAAAGAACTCTGTGGTTAGAAAAAATCAACAGCAAGCAAAACCACACACTTCCTTGCTTTAGGCATTTTGAAAGGATTGTCTTACAAAACAAGAAGAAATTTGAGTTTAAGTACAGTCCGGTTTCTCTTTGAGTAGGTATATTATGTAGTGATGCTTACATCAGGATTTCTTTAAACTTCATTTGGGATGAGGCCTTCCTTGTTTGTGAGAGTTGAGAAAAAACATTATGAAGACTTGTGCATCTGATTCAAAACTTGTAGTGTCAGAATTGCCTAAGCAAAAGTATGATCTCGGTTTCCTTACTGGCGAATGTATCCATCAAACAGATCTACCCTCTTTTTATCTGGAGGCTCAGAATACTTATTCCAGAGACAGGGGAAGTATTTGTAATTGATAGCAAGTGGAAGAATTTAAAGTGCTTTAATTACAGGTATGTCTGAAATTTGTTCTCTCCATCTCATACTGCACTTAGGCTGCTGATTCTGGTCTGGATTATTTTAGAATATTTCTCTAACTGAATGTTTGATGTAATAAATGGTCTTCAGTGATAAAACTTAATGAAATACTGGAGCATTTTAGGCTGTTTCAATAGAGTTATGTTCCCTTTTGCATCTTCCTGAATGTTGCATTTTCCTGCTAGATAACCTGTGTGCCAAAAAAGCGATCATGTCCAGCCTCACCCTGCATTCCAACATTGCTCGCCTTGTCGATGGCCATGTGGTCCTAAATGACAAAGGAGTGGAAGATGGAGCCGTAGGGAAAGTCGTCTTTAAGTGTGCTCTGGCCATCCTCATGTGTGCTATCTACAGAAACCAATTGCTGAACGTGTTTGTGCGTCCATCTCTGGTGGCAGTCGCCTTGCAGATGACACGCAGCTTCAGAAAAGGTACATTTGGGTAGCTCTGAGAACCTGCAGGCTTTGCTCCTTGTGCTGTCACCTGCAAGAGGAGCATGAGGGTCCTGCAGCTGCTAGTGGGAGCTAGCTGAGAACTTTATACTCTGGATAAGGTCCAATGACACAAGGCGGATGTGTTGGGACGGGAGTGTTTTACTTGGCTTTTTTGTTTGTTTACCCTTTGATACTTTTGAAAGTAGGTATATTCTGCTGAGAGGGCAGGGTTAAGATGAGCTGATGCCAGTTCTTAAGCGTCTGTCTTGGTTGGTATTTAGCAGACCAGCTTTTTAGGTTACAAATTACAGAGTTCTCAGTCTTTCTTCTCTTCCCACTACTGTTTCTGAAGTATTTCAGTGTTTTCCAATACTTGCCTCTTAAAGAAACTTTTCAGAATACATTCCCTAGTTTTGTGCAGCATCTGATTATATGGTATTTAGTGCAGGTTCTGAGAAGCGACAACCACCTGCTCTTTCCTCTTAGTAACAACTGAATCAAGTGCTTTGGGTACTTGCTGTTCTGTTGTGGTGTTTTCTGCTGTATATGTATGTATGCTTTTAATGTCAAGTCCAAATTTTATTTGAAGTAGGTACCCTCTCTAAAATAAGGAGTAAATGGCTTTTCACTTGCATGTTTTAAATTATGTTTTTAAACAACAATATTTTACAATATTTTTTTCAGATGAAGTCTATAGCTTCTTCAGCTTCTTGAGAGATGTTTTTTCTGATGAATTCATCTTCTTTCCTGGCATTTCACTGAAGGTAAAACCATTCTTTATACAAAAATACTGATAGTCAGTAACACAGCCAACTAAAATAGTAGCTGATTTCTGGGCTCTGCCAAACAAATGCTTTGTAAGTGTTATCAGTTTGATCTGTAAGTGGGAGGGAGAACTTCAAAAGAGATCAGAGTGGAGGTAGTAATTTGGTTAGTTTCAAAACATTGTCTGAACCCACAAGGTTGCATATGCAATCCTTTTTTTTTTTTTCTGCTGTGATAGCAAAAATAAAAATCCTGAAATTGCCCAGTTATCACAGAAGCATGGAATCGTTATGGCTGGAAGAGACCTTCAAGATCACCAAGTCCAACTGTCTACCCAGCACCACCATAATAACCCCTAAAACACTAAACCATATCACTCAGTGCCTTATCCAGGCACTTCTTGAACATCTCCAGGGATGGTGACTCCATCACCTCCCTAGGCAACCTGTTCCAATGTCTAATCACCCTCACAGTGAAGATTTTTTTCTAATATCCAATCTGAATCTCCCCTGTTGTAACTTAAGTCCTTTTCCCCTCATCCTCTCACTGTAGGCTTGAGGCACTGTAGGCTTCTCACAGAAGAGACCAACCCGCACCTCACCACAACCCTCTTTCAGGTAGTTGCAGAGAGTGATGAAGTCTCCCCTAAGCCTCCTCTTCTCCAGGCTAAATAAACCCAGCTCCCTCAGCTGTTCCTCATAAGACATATTTTCCAAATCCTTAATAAGCCTCATTGCCCTTCTCTGGACATGCTCCAGCACCTTAGTGTCCTTTTTGAAGTGGGGGGCCCAAAACTGAACACATTATTTGAGGTGTGGCCTCACCAGTGCTGAGTACAGCGGAACCATTATGAATGAATTATGAACCATTAAAATGAACTGTAACAAAAGTTTGGCTTTTTTACATAAAGCTACCAGTCTTCCAGCATGGATATAAAAATATATGTAAAGCAGCCTTTAAAATTAAGTGTAAATACTGTCCTTTTGCTCTGCAGTTGTGAAAGAGACTTTAGGCTGTGAAGGAAAAAAGCACAGATATAGATTTATTTGAATTCTGTCACAGAGTGGGCATATTCCATCAGTACAGAAACAAAACAGGAATTCTCACCGAGGGTACAGCAGGGTAATTTTTCCTAAATGCTCTTGCAGACTGTGTAGCAGAGGGGCACTGTTGCTCTTTCAGAAAGTTAAACTATAGGTATTACACCAGTTAATGATCAACCATTGTACGCCCTTGTTTGACAAATAGAGGACACAATTCTAAATTTAAGTACCTATCATCCTCTGGTTTATTATACTCCTTCTAGTGCAGCTGTGATCAGTTGTTTTGTGTAGCTCCATGTGTGTGCATACTGCGTTATTACTGGGCTGGGTATGTCTGCCTGCTCTCCTAACACAGCTGGACCAGGCAAGCTGTGAAATCGGTGGGCAGCACTTTGCTCTCTGCAGGACTTACTGTGTTGTTTGTGCACATCCTGCTGCGTCGGAGCTGGCTCTAATCCAGCCATCTCGAAATGCAGGTGGGCACGAGTTTATTAGTAAAAAACCTGGCTTGATGTCATACCCAATATAAACTGCTAAGTCCAGGTGTAGTTTTTATTTGGATTTAAAACTGATTAAATATGATTTTTGTCAGTGCTAAGGTCAAATATCTGATGGTTGTATTTATGGTCTTTCCTGCACTAAAAAAAGAGATGAGTATAATTTTCATACGAATATTCAAGACTTGCAACTCTATTAAAATTTCATTGATTTTTATTTAGAAGAGAATTTGGCCTTTTTTAGAGGTGATTGGCACCGTTATGTTTAGTTTTCTTTGGTAGCAATTGTTACCTCTTGCAGCTTTTTTCAAGTACCAACACCATGCAGGGAACAGGAAGGTCACTGGCTATGACTGACTTTACTGGAGTCAAATGAAAGAGTTACTATAACGTTAAGGGATCTCTTAGTAACCCACCTCTCTTGTCATGTCTGTGTCCCATCCCCTCATTCCTTGAGAGGTATGTGTGTCCATGTGTCCTGTCCCACCCCCCCCCCACCACCCTGAGCAGATATTGGTAGTGAAATGGTTTTGTCGTTGACATTTCCATAATTTGTAGCTTTTGGCCATTGTGTTGTCTCTTTTGTAGAGAGCAGGTCAGTGACCTGTGTTATTGCAAGCAGTGGGCATGAGATAAAAGCAAACCCTGACTTAAAAATGTAAATAAAGAAACCCACAGAAAAACCCTAAACCGGGCAACCTGACCCTATTCTGACAGAATTGTGGGGGAGCTCAGGCTGGCTGTTACAATAGCAGCCATGGCAGCTTTGCTCCTAGGCCTGCTGGGCATGGAGATACTGCTGTGTTTAATAACACATTCCCACTGCCTTTTTGTAAAGGTATTCCTGGTATACAGGAAAATTTTGGTTTGAGTTCCTGGAGAACTGAGTTCAGAAATGGAAGTGGTGCTGCACTTACAGTAGATGCTAAAATTTCAGTTGTGCTTCTCTCTCCCAGGATTTTGAGGAAGGATGTTTTCTGCTCACAAAATGTGATGCCATTCAAACAACTCAACAGGAAATCTACCCTACTGACAAAGGAGACATTACACTATCTTTCTTGTCAGCTATGTTCAGACCTTTTGTGGAAGGTTATCAGGTATGTTGTTCTTCAGAAAATTATCTTTTTTCTCCTGTGTTTTATAGGGAAAATAGGAGAGCTCTAATATTTCTGCGACTGTTTTCATGGCTGGGGAGTGCAAGAGTTGAGGAAAAGCAGTAACAGATACCTTAAACGTCACCCTGCCCTCATGATCCTGGTTTCAGCTTTTGGCTCAGACTTCTTCCTATTTGACTAAAGCAGTAACTACCTTGTAGAGTGGTAGCCTGTTGTGGGTTTATAAGCTTCAAGGGGAGTGTGCTGCTAACCAGGTTCATTGCTCTTTCTTATGAGGAGCTCTTGCTTAATGCATTTTGCGTGGGCTGTCCTGCCAGGTGCGGAAATGAGTTTGCATCTCCTATCTGATAGCTTTTTTTTGGAAGTCATTAATTCCATCCCTATCTCTTTAAGTACTTCGGGTATCCAAGTTTTTATTAAGACCTAAACACTTACGCTGCTGTAATAAGCAATGTACACAAAAGCAGGAGGCTAACATCTCGGGTATGTCAGCATGACATTGGTGGGAATGTAGACATTTGAACCCAGTGGAATCCGTTAATGATCTGGTGCATGACTTGGGCTAAATTGTACTGATTTGCCCAGGGTTTTTTTGTCTGTAAAACAGGTATTGCTTTAAAAAATCATACGGGTTTTGATTGTGAGAACAGGGATGTTAAATTGATGCCTAAGGTAACTATTATAGTAATACTGAATCTTATTATAATGTTAGGATTCTCATGCCTGTTAAACAGTAATAAAAATTTCAGATGCTCTGTGTAATGATACCTTTTTATGCTCCTCGCCTACGCTTTTCAAGGTGTAACAGTATTACTAATGAGGACATGTCTTTTTGCAGTTCATAACAAGCTGACAATCAAAGGGAAAGAAATGCTAATTTTTTTAAAATGTTAGTTAATTTTCAGATACCTCTCAAAGGAAACAACAGAAGCCTTTACCGAGAAGCAGTTTATACCTGGAGTCCGCAACTTTGTTTTTCATCTTCTTGAGAAGGGTGTGTACAGCTGTTAGGCAATACAATTTTTTTCAAGTGTAGCATATTAATGGACAGTGATAAAACTTTTAGTTGTGTTTCTGCTTTCTCTGTAGGGAATACGCAGTGTTACGAAGCGCTGTCTTCTGACATGCAGAAAAATGCCTTAGCAGCTCTTGTGCAACTAGGTGCAGTGAAGAAGAAGAAAATGTAAGTAATGTTGGATTTTTGGTGGGTAAAAGTCAGTATGTGAGCTTGCTGGCAACTCTCAATGACTAAGCTGTTAGTATTAAGCAGAACAGCAGAACCTTGACTGCCTGAGCAGGTCAGCTGGTGGATTGGATTCACCTGAGTTGTGGTAAAGGCCCTAGGTCGTTCTTTTCTGTACACCTTGTAGAAGCAGAGTGGCACCACCTCATAGTGAAAACAGTCCTGTGGGACCCGGCAACAAAATTCATTAACCCACTAGTGGGCTGCTTCTGAGTCCCTTCACCTTTCTGTTTTCAAAGTTTCTCCCAAGGCTTTGATAAGCAAATAGAACAGTGCTGCTTAGTTTTAACAAGTCCCCACATTGTCTGGAGTGTTTCAGAGAACATAGCTGGTAGCTGACGACCCTGAGTTTTCCCTTATGCCTCTTCAGGAAATGAATTAGTTAAGGTTCATAGCGCTCTTGGAAAGTGCAGAAAGTATGGTTGTTGTTATGCCCCCTGCCGTGTCACTGTGCTAAATGGATGTCTGTAGCTAAACCCCCCTTTCAAGTAAAAGGAATAAATCAATTGAGTGTGACAGAATTTGACATCAGCTGAAGATCTGATTCAGTTTCAGAGAGGTGGTCTTGAAAAGTACAAACTGAAAACAAACAAACGTTCTCTTCTTGCAGTTAGTTGTCCCTAATAAAAATCAAGGGGAGAGACAGGGCCTATGAACAAGAGGAAGGATAAAGAAACCATAAGTGTCCTTAAGTAGAATCTGTTTAAAAGTCTGCCATGTCCTTAATATTGATACGTGTGCTGGTAGGATGAAAAATATGCTGCAGTTATGAAAATGTTCAATTCAGATTATTTGTATAGAAATGACTGGAATAAGAAATAGTCATTGAAGAAGCAGATTTTTTTCTTTTAACTGTAGGTCCAGTGGATTCATTTACAATGTAAATCAAGAGGCTGTTAATAAAATCCTGGACATGTTTGGTAAGTGTTCTCTAATTAATTTGAAGAGAGCTTCTCAAGTTATAAATTACTGTGGACAATGCACTTATGTTAGATGTAGCACTTTTTCCTTAGTGGTTCTTTAGATTTAGCTGTATAAAAACCCTAATGATTTTATTTCTTTTCTTTTGCAATACTATTTTTCTGATGTCATTGTCTGCAGCTTTGAATCTCCTTTCTTTCCCTGAAATACTGTGCGACCCAGTGACCAAGGAAAATAAAGCAAAAAGTAGTTTACTGGAGTGGCATTTGCAGCATTTTGATGAGAAGCACTTATTTTTTTNGGCTGCGCGACTCTGAGTGGTTCCTGATGCTGGGACTGGACATAAGCACCTGCTGAGGACACCGACCAGCACCCACCCGGAGCAGGCTCCCCTCTGGCCTGGCCAGCCTGATGCACGCATGAAGGAGGAGGAGGAAGAGGAGGAGGAGGAGAAGAGGTGTTCTGCAGCGGGACAGCTCCCCACTACCACTTAGAAACTGTTGCTGCCGGGGGTTAGAGTTGTATTTGTATCCTCACTGTGTTTTGTTTTTTAAAACTGATTAAACATTGTCCTTTTTTTTTNATTTTTTCTAGACTTGTAACAAGGAATGTGATCGGATTCAAATATTTCATGGATGTGAAAATGTAACAGGGAATCACAGACTTGCTATTAAATTAGTATTTACAGTTACATGGCTGGCTGCGTGTGAGAGGAGGCTCTTGGGACGAAGGGCACCAGTCCAGTCTTGGGCAGTAACCGGAATGCTGATTGTGCTGGGGTTTAGTTTGATTTATTTTTTTTCAGGCAACTGGCGTTATTTCAATTACTTCATGAATGTTACTTTTAAAAATTGAATTAAAGCAGCGTCGTTAACGAGCCTGTT
>VZRW01009597.1:143295-158877 GCA_013398125.1 Aegotheles bennettii
GGGGGGGGAAAAACCAGCTCGTCTGAGGCGCTGCCCTCGGTCCGTGAGGAAGCCATGGGCAGTGGGTCCGGGTGCCTTTCCTGCCCCGGCACACACCCGCTCCGGGCCCTTGGGTCGCTGTCCTGCCCTGCTCGGCGCTGGCCGGGCCACAGCCGCAGCGCTGCGCTGGAAAGGTGCGGGAGGGTGGGGAGGGTCCGGAGAAGCACCGCGAAGATGATCCAAGGACTGGGAAGCCTGCCACGTGGGGGAAGGCTGGGAGAGCTGGCTTTGTTCAGCCGTGGGAAAAGAAGGCTCAGGGGAGACCTCATCACCACCTTCCAGTAGCTGAAGGGTGGCTACAAAGATGTGACTCCTCCTAAACGGGAAGGCTCCGTGGATAGCATGAGGGGTGATGGGTACAAGTGACTCCTGGGAAGGTTCCGATTGGATACAGGAGGAAAACTTTTCAGAATGAGAACATGGGAATAATGGCCATGGGAATCATGTCCCCAGGAGGTGGTGGGTTCCCCAGCACTGGACACTGGTGCCGGGCCATCTTGTCTAGACTGTGCTTTTGCCAGGAAGGGTTGGGCCAGACGATCCTTGAGGTCCCTCCCAACCTGGGATTCTATGACTTACAAGTGTGAGATCTTTTGTTGTTCCTGAAAGACTAGCAAGTTTAAGGCTAACCTCTGGTCTCTTTCAGAGACCCCTTTCTGTCCACCTGTCATAGAAAGCTGAAAGGATGAAGACCAATTTTCTCCCTTTGCAGGCTACTTTTAAGATGGCTCATTCGTAAATTGTAAAGGAACATCCACAGGTGGTGCCGTCACAAGATACTGTGATAGTCTGATGGAAAGAGTACTTTCCACAAGAGTGCTATTTTAGAGACCCTTTCCTTGAGCCATCCCTCTCCTGCTCTCTTGCCTCATTCATATGCTTGTTTGTTTGCTGGTTGGTAAAGGGACGAGTACAAAGCATCTGAAGAATTTTTAGCTTTCAGAAGTGTCACGTTAATAGTGGTGTGATGGAATGTGGGGGGTGTGACCTATGTCCCACTGCGCGTTGTGAGGTGCTAGTCCCAAAAGCTTTGATTGTAGGAAGTGGAAATAAGCAGAATGTTAGAAGCTGGTGAGGGCAAATCGAGGTAGAGACATTTGAAATGTTCAGCTGAAACAGCAGAAACCTGAAACACAGTAGCACATAGTTAGTGCTGTCATTACAGAAGGTGAGCTGGAGGTGTTTGTGGAAACTGCCTACTCACAAATGCAAAGGAAAAATAGGAAGAAATGGCCTGGCCTCTGGGTGCTTGATGCGCACGTGGCTGGTGGGCACGGGCTGGTCAGGAGGAGATTGAACAGAGCTCTCAAGAGGCGGGTTTGGGATTTTGAAGTGCAGCTGCTAACACTGTTCAGTCTGTCTTCCATGTCTCATAGATTGACAAAGATTCAAAGCAACGCATCACCTATGGCAGTTTGCTGCTGCCCTTATCATGAAATCGTTCATCTCTTTCGGTCAGGTCTGGCAATGATGTAACTGGCTCGTGCAGCGTTGGTGCTGTGCTTTTGCTGCCTGACTTTTGGGGAGAAGGATGCACAATGGGAGATGATGTCGTGAAGCGGTGTCTGGTTTCTGTTTTGTAGATAACTCAGGGGATGCAGTTCCAGAGGAGAATGAATTCCTATTTCCAGAATATGAAATTCTGATAGAACCTGAGGAACCAGAATTTCCTGTTGACCGCAGTGCAGATCCCGGGGAGGAACAAGGAGCTGTAGATACATCAAAGGACCCGAAAGAACAAGAGGAACTTGGAGCTACAGGCAGTGCAGGTAAGAAATAAGATGCTGTCTGTTGTTCTTCATAACGAAGGCTGTATTACATCTTTAAAATGTAAAATACTGTCATTTTTAAGTGTTCATTGTTAACTGCTGGTGACAGAAAGCTAAATCTGCAGTCATTTGTGATGCTGGTTTTTTATATACATCCCATAATATAAGCTCCTTTTAGGGAAGAGATTTACTAAGCCCCAGCCCCAGGAGCTGTTGAAGCAGGTGTTGCTGCAGTGAAGCTGCAGGTAGCTGGGAGTGACACCATGTCCCTGCGTGCTTCCTGCAGGTGAGGAGCAACGCCAGTGAGAGAAACAGGGTCTTGCGCATCTGCTGCTGGACACTGTTGGAATCAGGAGATTGGGTTAGATGGTCTCGGCCAGACTGGGTTTGATTTGTCTTAATTATTCTTAAAAAATTCTTAACAAGTCTGTTCCAGAAGAAAGCTGTTCTGAGGCTGTTGTAATTGACCCTGACTTAGGCAGTTGGAGTGCAAGCACCTTCCCTCCCCTTCCCATCTCCCTCCCCCAGACTGCCAGTGCATTTTGCAGCTCACCACACTGGCTTTGCGCACACCCAGGGTGGAGAGTTGGTGGTGTTAGAGGGAAGGCTGCTGGGTTCCCAGCTGTCCCTTACTGTGGTCTAAACCTGTCTCAAGACTGCTGGGTGCCCATATTGGTGTGCACATGGGAGTGTAACAGGCACACTCAGTGCTACAAACTGAAGTCTGGCACATGCACAGCATGGGTGGTCTTTTCCAGATGTCACATCCTGAAGGTTCAGCAGTCTCATCGACCCTTGCTGGGAGCCATAAACTTTGGTAGATTAACTCCTTCCCTTTTCAGTCTTCGGTACTGACATATGTTTAAAATGCAACTACAACTAGTAAATAGATCTGTGTGTGACTGAATCTTAATGTGTCACAAAAAGGAAAAACAGAAGCCTTACTGTGCTCTACTGGGAATGATTTCTTGAAAGCAAAATGCACTCACAGGTGCAATATTATTTTTAATTTTTGGCTGTCTTGCATTAGCCTGTAACCTTTGGTTTGTTGTTGTTTTTTTTTTCTTAGGCAAAGCATTTCAGTCCTTAGATGAAGAGACATTGGAAGCAATGGCAAAGCATGAGACTGAAGAAGACAGGATCTTCCAAAAGTTTAAAGAGCGAGTAGCTGCCGAACCAGAGCAGGTCAGAAGGTGGTGCAGCCCTAGAACTTAGAGATTCTGGCACAGCATCCTGCTACACCTGCAGAACATTTCACTGCCTTTTGTACCTTTGGTTAGAAATGACGATGGAGATGCCTCCTTGTCCTCTGCACACCTTAACCAACACACCCTGACCTTCCTTACCTGCAGAACTTGGTTCATGCTGAAGTAAGAATTTAGTACCTGTGCCTCTCTCTGAAACAGAAACTGGTCAGGATTAGAAGGCACAGGGGCGCTGAAGTCAGCATGGCGGGGGGAAGACCTGCCATCCTGTGAAGTGGTTCTAACTAAAGGAGGTAGTGAACCATCGCTCTCCTCTCCAGCCTGTGGCCCTTGGTGGCTTCCTTCCCAGCAAAACCAAAACTGGAGAGGGGAGTTCTGTCACAGTCCCCAGCTGCACGGGTGGGCTGCTTTGGCTTTCTTTATGGTTGAACAAATTAGTAATGGTGTTAAAATTTCAACTATTGAAACAGAAATCTCTCCCCAGGGTATTTCTTGCTAACACAAGAGGCTGAAAAAAGCCACACTGTTACACAAAAATGTGGCTCCTGGTTCCATTCAGAGGAAACATGGGCCTAAATCCATGAAAGTGGAGGAGGGAGAAATTCTCTGTTTTACCTGGTAGCTGAGGGGTGAGGGTGCACATCCAGAAACAGGAGACTTCAATTCTGTTCTCTCCTCTGCTCAGGGTGGGTGCATCACCTCTCTCTCTGACCTATACTAACTGATCTGCCCAAGTGTCCTCTTGTTGATCATGCCTGATTTGCTACATAAATACTTACATAGAACAGAGGATACCGATGTCTGAAAATGCCTCCTTGGATGTTAGGACAGTCCCCTTGCATGTAGGTGCAGAGCTGCCAATGGAAAGAGCTGTGTTGCATTCCTGACTTTTCTGTACACTTCTGCGTGCTAATTATCAGTCTGCTTTTCCTCCAGCTCAAGACTATAAAACACCTGATCTAGCGCTTCTGAGTCCATGAATTGGAAAATACAAGTCACTGCAGCTTGTCCCTGGGTCACTGAAAAAATGCTGTATGAATGCTTTCATGATTCAAATAGTTAAGAAAACTTCTGTAAAGAAACTGTCTTATTTAGAATTTGCAACTGATAGACTTTGCCGTGGGCATTACTTTAAAGGAACTTTTTCTGCACCATCTTACTGTGTTGCCTATGTCAGTAAATACCAATTTTATACCAAGATGAAAAGACAGTCTTGAGAACTTCAACTTCTCTATTTCAGATTATTAGATACTGCAGAGGAGGAGAAGGCCCAATCTGGGTATCAGGTGAAAATATTCCTGAAGAACAAGATATCCCCAATTGTTCATGTGGTGCCAAAAGGATTTTTGAATTCCAGGTGTGTAAATTCATTTGAAGATGATACAGGTAATATAGTTCAGACTTAACAGGCTCTAATTATACAATTTGACAGGTGTTGGCTTGTAATTAGACCAAGGTGGTTGAAGTTGCCACAAACTATGCTACATTGTACAGAGCCCTTTTTTACTATTGTAACTGCTTTTTTTCCTTTATGACTTCCACAAATAAAAGGTAGGTTGCTATCTGATAATTGGCACAATCCAGAAGATGGTGTACTTGTGAATACGGAACCATCTCTTAAGTAATAGGAGGCTGGTATTGTATATTTTATAAAAAAGCCTTCACAGTGTGAATTGAAACTATGTCTGGCTGCAAGTATTCAGCTGTAGACTTTTGAATGCTAGAAGCCTATGTATGGTGAATACACCAAATTGTCACGCAAAGACAAAACTCAAGTCAGGAAGGTAATTTCAAATGGAAGGAGGCTTACAAATCAGGCAACACTCAAATAACACTTCTGTAGCTAAAATAAGTAGGGCCATGCCTTCAATTCCCTGTGCATCTACTACACCATTTTAGGAATTCCAGTTTTATTTTATTTGAGCTGCTCTGTTACTTAATAGTCTTGATTGGGATTTTGGTGTGAGAGGACATAAATGAAGGCAGGACCCTTTGGGGAGAGACGCAGGGTGAATGCAGAGCTGTGGTCTGCCTCTAAACCTTTGCTTTTCCTTGAAGATTATGCCACAGCTCCTGAACCACCTTCAGGTTGACAGCCTTGGAGAGAGCATTGACTGGGGAACGCTGGTTGTGTACACTTGTGCTGACAACTGCGGTGAGGGAAATGAATACCTGGAAGAGTTCATATGGAAACAAGACTTCTCTGCAGGCTCTATTTAACTGCCATCAAGTTACTAAGTTAAATACTCTAAAGGATTGCTTGCCTTGTTTCAGTGCATCTCTGCACTTGGCAAACAGATAGCTGAACTGAAGTCACTGATACCTGTATATCTTCCAACAGTGATTCTGAATGTTTAAATAAAAGATAAAAAAATCTTTTTGGATTCATGAAAGTACCTTTGTTGGTGACTGAACTTCAAGAGCTTAGTTAGTTAAGGCTTCTTCCTGCCCTTAAGAGTTTTACAGATAAGTTGGTAATCATTCAGGGTCAGGGTCCTGCAAAAACATGGGCAGTCATAGTTACATTTAAGAGCACACAGCAACCTTCAGTAGGTCACAGCACAGAGTGATGTGTGTTTGGGTATCTTGAACTTAACCTGGCAAAGTTACATTAATTAAACAGCAGCTTTCTGGCAAGATCCACAAAACCAATTACTAGAACACCTGGAGGGACACCTGTGTACACCACAATGGAGGGAGAAGTCTAAGGATTAAGGTTACTCAGGATTTGCAAATGGAGTAGTAGCAAAGCCAGACATAATTTTGTCTAGAATGAAACACCAGCTTAATAAACAGAGACCATTGTTAGCTGGGGTTAGTTTTAGATAAAAGCTGCTTGAAAGACCTTGCAAGTCATAGAAAGGATGTTACTATTACTAGAAATTTATGGAGAAAAACGTTTATTTTTAGTTCTCAGCCCATTAAGCTTCAAGCACAGTTCAGAGGGAAGATTATGTACATACTTACTCTAGTCAGGAGGGCTTTGACATTTAACAAGAACACTAATATAATGAGACTGTCGGAGTTGGTAAAATACAAAAGTAGTAATTTAAAGAATTCTAGAGGCTAAGTAGGGATCTTTCATTCTAATTCAGTCAAGTGTAGCTATTTAAGACTTGCATAAATCCCATCTGTTGAATATCAGGCAACACAAACTTCAGTAACCAGTCATCTCTTATGCTTTAACATGCTAGAAATACTCAAGCTAGATGTTGCCAAGGCTACAACTGCTGGTAAGCAAGCCCTTGTTAAGATTCTCTCAAAACAAGTCACTTATACTAGTGCATGTGCTATTGAAAAATCCAGTTTAAATTGTAAAAGTTTTCAATGGATTTCACTCTACCAGCTGGGTAATTTTAAAATTCATTAAGACAGTTCCCATAATTGTATAAACAGGATTTATTGTACATGTGGAGCTGAAAGAGGAAAGAGAAGGAAAGTATATATTATATATATATGTACAGTGAGCCATTTTAATTAATAAATTTATTCCATCTTGCTTAATACTGGAAAGAGGGAATGTGTCTGGCACCAAAGAAATTTAATTGAAAAAATTTAAAAGCTTAAGTTCTGAAAATTATAAAAACCATGGTCTTATGGAAGTTAAAACATATATACATGGCAATTTAAGTGGTTTATACACTGAGTGACACAGTTGCATTTGTCTTTTAAACCAACTTACAGATTTTCTATTAATAGAACTGGCATTAAAACTATTTAAAAGCTAGAATATAAATAAAAGTTGGAGGGACTGCTCCAGGAACAGCCCAGTAAAGCAACTCACAGTAACTCAGTAGACATAATCAATAATACAGATCCCCGTGACCATCAGGGAAGTAGGCACTAACTGGGAAATAGTCAAAGTCCTGGTGTTGCAGTTTCAGTGGAAGTCCGTCTCTTGTTACTGCTGTGCCTTATGCAAAACCTTTTAAAATATACCCCCGATTTCTCCGAAAGATGTAGGAACTGTTACGTTGTCTTTCTGAATCCCTTTAAAATAGGATAGATGTTTTCAAATGCTTCATAGATTTCTGCTCGTACTTTAGCACCTAGAAAAAGAGAGGTACCAAATTAGTTTGTACCTTTGCCAAATACTTAATTTTAGCTTTTAGAATATTTGAATGTGGCTCTATATAAAACCTATGCATAGCCATAAATCCCTATTTTTATGATTTTTTTTTAAATACACATTTCATACAGAGCATACATTACCAACCTTCTTGCTGTTTAGTCTCATAACTGGTAAAACTTTCATTAGCATCTTTGTGCTTATGCTATACTTGCAAACGGGATTTTTCTAGACACAGTTTGCACAGGAGACCCAGCTACAAAGCACAGCATTTCAGGGTGTTTCTGCAGAAAGGCTGGACTGGTGAAGCTTTTTTGAGTGTGAACATCTGAAGGAGCAAGGTCTGGCAATGGAGACCACTGCTGAGGCCCACCACTTGCCATGCTGCAGGGACATGCTCCTTCTTGTGCCTGCAAGTCTTGCAGGTTTTTTTTTTTCCCCCACAGTGAGACTCAGCATGAGGGGAAAAGGAAAGGTGTAGGTGGAATGCCCAAGGTTGAGGATGTGCTAGAGCTCTGCTACCTCCCCTGTGGCTGCTGTATCAAAGGAGAGTGGCAGCAGCCTCCAGCTAAGCTGCCAAAGAACAGTTAGCTCAGTCACACACACCCAGCACACTGACAAACTTACAGATTTCACTAGAGACATTACCTGCACCCTTACAGCTTTTTGGGCACCTGCACACTCAATTAGGATTCACGACCTTTACTTATAAGGATTTAGCCAAACACATGGTTTGCTTTGTGTGTTCTCATGCAGAGAATACTGATCATACTATCAGTTCTTTCTCAGTATCATCCTCTCTAAAAGAGGGTACCTAGCAGGTTACACACTTCTGGTATCATTGTGTGTTCTCTGTAACACAGAGAAATTCAACCTACTGGAGTAAGATACCATCTTCACTTACCAGTTAAAACCACTTTTCCAGAAACAAAAATAAGCAGAACAATTCTTGGCTTGATCATTCTGTAGATTAAGCCAGGAAACAATTCTGGCTCATAGCTGTAAGAGAAGAGAGTGACAGTGTTTAAATGTGCTTGCAGACACACGGTCCAGTCTTTCACCTGCAGGACTGTAGCAATGAACAGAGCAGATGTAGACCCCACTGAAAACTGGGAAGAGTAGCAGAGGAGATAATTTTGATGGGTTCGTATTGGGCAACCTCAATACAAACACTCGAGGCAGAGCTGTGCTGGGAACAAAGATGCATATTTCCCTCTGGTGCAAGGGAATAATAAACAGATGTCACTCTCTAAGCTAGTCAACACACAGCAAGAATAAAACAAGCCTTTTTTTACCTGCTGAACTGCTGGTGTGTGAGTACCAATCCTTCTAATCTGATGGGAAATTTCACATCACAGCTGCCCACCATGTTCTGAATTTTAAAATCCAAAAATTTTGCAGGAAAACCCAATTTCTGAACAACTCTTGCATACTTCCTTGCTGCCAGTCTGGATTGCTCCTCACTGAAGTGAGAAAAGGATATCCATGTTATTTCTTCAGTTAAGTATTACTTGAAACAAATAGCATTAAACAACAAATATGTAACTGGGAAAAAAAGGTCTGTGTTGGGGCAGGGAAGTCACATGCAAAATTTTATATTTAAAATTAACAACTAGCACCAGTTTGCATGATAATTTTGGTACTATGATACTGAGCACCATTAATGTTGTACTCACTGTTTATGAGGCAGAAAACAGTAAGTTATAAATCCACATATTTCACACTCTTAAAATATTGACCACAGTCCCTCTAACAGCATGTGAAAACTGTTACTTAAGTTTTCAGTGTAGAACAATTTTGAACTACTACTGCTGAATGCATATCTCTGTAAAAATCTGTAAATTACCAAAATCCTCTGCTCGACTCAGCCCAGGTGTTCAAAGCTGGGTTTAACACAACTGCACAGCCTTACACGCTGTTGCAGAACTCCGTTTGCTTCAGTTTTGTAAACAACTGAGTAAGACAACTTGAACTTCAAGCATCCCCAGGCAGAGAACGTGTTTATTGTACAGATCCATTCATCTCTGCTCATTAACTTACTCCTTCTGGATTCCTACCAGACTTCTTTAGAGCAGAATTTCTCTCCTGCCCGCTGGAGTTAAACTTATGTTTAGTTTTCAAATCTTATGCTTCAGTGATCATGTTAAGAACAGATCAGGCTACAGGGACCAGAGACTTGGAGCTCTTGGCCTGTGATGAATGAAGCTATTCAAATATAAAAATCACTCTTCCTCTGCTGCTGCCCCTGCAGTTTAAGCGGTTTCAGTGCATGGTCATTGAAATTTTTAAATTAGGAAAAAAAATAATAGATAACCACAAAACAAAAAAGTGCATATAATAACCTCTACAAACCAGTTTAATCAGACTGTATGAAAGAGCTTCAGAAACAGAACTACCATTTCCCATTTCATAAGGAAGTCCTTTCAGTCACAAAAAGACATCTCGTGTAGAAACGTGTATTAGTCTATTTGAAATAACTGGAAAGCAAGTTTATTTGTATCTGTAACAACTTTGTTGTATATATACAAATAATAGCACTTCAAAAGCATCATGGTGCAAGGGAAAAGACAGCCTGAACTAGTGTGCTTGTAATGCTTAAACATACCTTTTTGCTCCTGTGCACACCATTTTTCCAGAGCTGAATATAAGTGCAGTAGTACGTGGTTCTCTTATTCTCATAATAACAGCAGCAAAACGCTGAAAGGCGAGTGGTGAGACTATTAGTGATGTATTTCTGTAATCATTACATTAAAACCAAATTTGCATAGTCTAAGTAGCAAATTAATCTAAGTAGCAATCTAAGTAGTAGCAACTACTAAATTCAAACATACTTATGGATCACTCAAAGTTTATCTGAAAGGCTTAAATCATAAGCAGCTTCAAACACACACACAGAGGTAGAGTCAGGAAGGATGCTTACCGCTGCACTCCTATTTTACTAAGTTCACCTCTCATTACTGTATATGCAATATATAAACAACGCTGACCTTAGCAGAGACAATCTTTAAAATAAATAAGTTTCTTCCACACGTCTTGAAGCTTGACCTACTATGAGCAGAATGGAAGACTATCTATTTGCAAATATTTTATGATCAGTATTGTTTCTGTGCCTTAAAAAATAGGACGGTGTTAGAACACCAGCAAACAGAACAGCTGGAGGTCAAAGTTCTGTGTAAACAGAAGTCACCTCAGCTACCACAGAACACAGCAGCCCAGTTAGCTCTAGCTTTGCATTCTAGCCTGTAACATCTCTGCCTGCATTTCCAAATACTCCTAAACTCTTTGAAGCAAGAGATACTGGAGACTGATGTGGGCACACATGCGCGCAGACCCCTGTTTGCCCGTTATATTTAACTTGGACCAGCTCACCATGCAGTCCCATGAACTGTTCTGCTGACACAACCAAGGTGGTAGCGTGGGTTACCTCACAGCACGTTTGCCAAACTATGGCTTCAATAATACAGTCAAGCAACATCCTTCGCTGATAGATAGATGGATGTACTGACTAAAAGTCAGGAGTGTGTTATGTAACCCTCCTTTCTCCCCACTGTGGGTAACAGCATTTCATACTCATTTTTCAAGCCTACGAGCTTTACTCAGCCACCTACCTCTACCTTGAGAGTTACCATGGCACGCTCACATTTTTGCTGCACCAGTATCTTACTCACATGCAATTAAGTAACTGCATTACTGACAGAAACCGACAGTAACAGTTATTTATCCTGTTTGCCTGCATGCATGCTTAAATCTTTGAGAGCAGAGGTCAGATAAACTGTAGCAAAAAAACCTGCACCCCAGGAAAACTGAAGCCTTCCCAGGGCAAGTCAGTTCAACTACACAACATCTAAACTTTTATTAGAAACAGTGTCCATCTACGGTGGTTGCAAAGCTGACGTTTCCAGGAGGAGCCACCTGAATGCAAAATGAAGCAACACACTTCCTTGATTCAACACTCCAGGTCCTCTGCTGCTGTTCAAAGTTTTCCAAGCCAAAAAAATCCCACAGTAACAGGCTGCTATTTAGAAGCAGCTGGCAACTTCAAAGTTGACATGCAAAAAAATCAATTTCATTTTGCTGTTCCACCAAACCTAGCCATCAGGAGTGAGGAGATGGCGAGGGTACTGGGGGACAGCATAAAGGAACAGAGCTCAAAGGGGAAACGAGACTGTAAAAAACGAGTGACTGTGCTGCAACCACGAGAATTCCAGAGGAGCAGCCAGGTGAAGGGAGCCATGGCATACACAGAACAACCAAGGCTCTGGCAGGAGCGTTGAACTCTTTCTTCCTTTCTCCTTGTTGGGAGATAGGGGACAAGACTACACTATCAGACTTTTCACAGTAATATGAAAAAGGAACAACATGCCCATATGAACAGCAGCAGAGGCCAGCTCTACCACAACAGACTTTGTCAGTGAATTACACTGTTGGTTAGGTTCTTCCTAAATATGCAGTGTTCTAGATCTACCAAATTACAACCTGGTGTACAACACAGCTACATCAGTATAAAAACGCTTTTCACTAGTTTGAGAGAATGTTCTAAGTTTCTTTTCAAACTACAGTATAAAACTGTATTCATAGTAGGAAGGTTTTCCCATCTGCTACAGCAAACCACATCTCCAACCTGTGCCTTTGACATATCTATTACAGGATGAACTCTTAACGCATTTCTCTTACCTTGGGATTATATTCAGCATTTCGGGCACGAAGCGCAATAGTTTTTAGGTCAAGTTTGCAACCAAGATTCACTGTGGACACAATGTTCCTGAAGACAGTTCAGAGAAATGCATTAATAAACTATCAAGAATTCACATGCCTTCCTCATTTTTAACCATACTTAACTAATTTTTATATTTTTTTTTGTGTGTGTGTGTGTGTTTTTCTTTTGCTTCTCCAAGTGAGTTTGAATGACATCTTTCCAATTGACACAAGCACTGAGCAGTGTTTTGGCTCAGAAACCTCCTTTTGTAGGGCCGTAGCTCCCAAGGCCTGATTGCTGATTCCTCCTTATCTGCCAGCTATTGTGAAAAGTGTCTCATGAGAAGAATCTCCATTTCAGTTTGGCAGGGAAAATTCTTGATGCCGAGAGCCCCCACTGCAATCAAGGAAGCTGCTGGAAACAGGAAAAAGATGAGGTTGCAATAGTACTATCTGAAATTTTCCTTGGTATGCCCTTCCAGGAGGAGGAAGTAGTGCAGGACTAAGTGGGAATGACCCAGAAGGTAAACCCGTTGCCAGGTGATAGGAAAACAGGTCTTCAGAAAGTTTAAGAGAAGTTCCTAGTGCAAAATTTCCTTGGAAATTTCTTCTGGGAAAACCCTGCAATCGAAAGGTCCTCAATAGGGAAAAAAAAGAAATATGAGGAACTACTGTTTCAGTGCAAAATTAATATTATCAACCGTTTCTCTTTGGGCCTCCATAAACCGCTGTAAAAGTCTCTTTAAAGTTCGGTGAAAATACTTTCATACCTAAACCTAGACATAGTTATAGCTTTTTTTTTGTTTTCCCTTATCACAAACACAGCTGTAGCCATGAACTACAAAAGGGAACATGGAATATTAAGTACAACACAGCTCTGGCTCCTAGACTAGCAACTCGTTTCTTCCCCTCTACCCTTCCAATTCCCTTTCAGCTGTGACAGTTCCTGTAATTTGCTTTAATACCTCACTAACAAAATTCTACGGGCAGTAAAGCAGAGCTGTTTGCTTGTCTGTGAACAGACTGCAAGTACCCAGTAAATTACAAATGAGAGCATATACATATTTTGAATTACCAGATGATCAACTCAGACAACCTCACAGATAAAGCATGATGAACTCCTAAGAGCACACAGAGTTAAAAGTTACCATGGTGCTAAATGCAGACATATACAACATCTTCCACTGGTATGTTTAAAAGACGTAGGGTTGACAAATCACTAGGAAACTGTTATATTACTAAGTGTTTTAGTAATGAAGCCAAGATAAAAATAAAAGCAAAAAATTAGTCATATTGCTAGAGTAGACCCAAAAATTCTCAGAACGCCCCCTCACACCAAAATGAAGTACCCAATTCCTGATGTGGCTTTGGTCCCAAGTCTTTAAAGGGCTCTCTGAGAACGGACATGCTGCACTAACACAGGGGACACTCACTGTAGCTGTGGCACTATCCCAGAGCTCTCAGATGCTGGTGTTGCAGGAGTTATTGGAGTCATGGGAGTCATTGGAGAGGGGTACAGAGGTGTGGTTCCCGGTAAAGGGGCTGTGGTAAGAGTCTGTGAGTGGAAGAGCTGGGGAGTTTGACCAGATGTCCCCTGTGTGGCTTGCTGTGATGTAGATTGCTGCGCTGCTGCTTGCTGCTGCTGCTGCCGTTGCTGTTCCTCTAGGATGGACAGACTGTTGGTGCTCTGGACAGGCTGTGGTGTCAGTCCTGTGCCATATGGCATCATCGGGCTAAAAATGGGAATTCCTGGAGTCATTGCACCCTAGAGAAGAAAGCATGAAACAGAATCACAGATCCTGTTGACTCAATTTTGGTTTCAAGATAAAAAGGAGGACTCTAAAAATAAAATCAACATAAGCTGATCATATCAAACCGTCACTAGCTCAAACCAGGACACGAACCTGAGGCACATAGTAGTGGCTCAGTAAAAACAGAAAGCCGTTGGAAATGTAGTTCTTCTGTAGAATCAAGTATTACCTCTAGGGATCTGTCAGTTCTAGCATCGCTCACTTCCAGCCAGTGATGCCAATACACTTCTCACACTAACTTGTGAGCGTCTCAGCTTTGACCCACAATTTCACTTGCAATTGTCTGGACAAGGACCGTGCCCCTCATACCAAACACATCCATAGCACAACGACAGTCCGTTATGGGTTAGTTTAACAGGCAGTCCCCAAAATTAAATTAGTATTTCCAACTTGTCAGTCATGTTTCAACTTAAAGGAACCCCAAATATCTGTGTGCTTCTTATACCTCTTGATACAAAAATCGATGGGTTTAAAATTCTGCTTCATACCAATATTATTCTATACCTAGCAGAATTTTTCAGATCTGCAACCAAAAAACCTGAAGTTACATGCAAGAAATGGAAAACACTTCCACACAGAAATTCAGATCACAGTTGCATGTTAAATTGTTTGTTTTTACCTGAGGGGAGGCTAAACCTTGAGCGTAGGGTGGCAAGCTGTTGTTCTGATCCATGATTCCAGTTCTCTCTTTGGTGAGGCCAGAAGTATTTCCTTCAGTCAATTTAAATTAACTTCAAATTCTGAGAGTTTTTAACTCTTTAAAACATTCCAGCAAAGCAGCTTTTTAAAGCCAAGCTGAAAGTGTTAGGAAAACATCAGCTTCAGAGAAATGAGTCTAAAACACTAACCAAAGCCTGAAAAGAGAAGAGGGAGTATCTTGAGAATAATAGCTAAGCACAAAACCAAAAGCAAACCTATCAGCTGCTGAGTTAAGTAAGAGACACCTGCGTACAAATATATGTAAGAATATTCACACACGTGCACACACAAACACAACCCATAAACATACCTTTTCCAGGCACACTCTAGAGAACCTTTGCAGCATGCTTCTGTTGAAGTCCCTGGCCAGTACCCTGATTCACATGAGCAAGCCTCTGTCTAACCAAGCTCTCTTGCACCAACAACTCAAGTTGCCAATACTTACTCTACTCCAAGCTTTGCTTTAGCTGGAAAAGCACTGATTTTCTTTAGAATTTAATTCCACTGACTACTAACTGACAGGCTTACTGACACATTGCTCCTAAGTTTCTTCCTGGCAAATGTAGGGTTTGGGCTTCCAAAAATATTTTTTCTTCTATGGCAAAAACATTGCTGGTCAAATCAGAACTGGGAAACCCTCTTCCATAAAATGAAGCACTAACACACGTCAAACAATGACGTGCACTTTATGAGAAAACAAGAAATACATGAAAGCCAATTTCAGCTACACAAGCCATACGTACACGTGATTTTTTTTTAATTATCTCTCTGTTGCTGTGTTATGGAAATAAACAACACAAGTGGAGAATTGAAACATTACGCCTTGATATCAAATGTTTTCCCATGAATGTATGGCTTTCTTAACCAGACACCTATTACGCAGAAACACTCAAGGTTATTTTTAGGCCAGAGGAAGATCACTTCAAAACGTGAAGAAAACCTGTTCACCCTTTTGTTTTCTCTTCTAAAGTGTGGGAGCTCAGAACTGGATCAGTATTCACCCTGTCACTGGGAAGGCACGGGGATAAAATGTAGCACTGGGATTACGCTCGCCGAGGCACCAGAACACCCAGGTTTACGACGTGGAGATGGGGGTGAATGAGGAGCCTGAACGTTTCGCCAGAAGACACAAACCCAGCTCCTCGGCAGCGCAGCTGCTCAGCGCCGGTACCGGGGGCACGCCGGGGCCTGCAGCTCGGACACGGCCTCCGCACAGGCCCGCCCCGCCACCACCGACCCGCGGGAGCGCGGGGGCGGCCGAGCCCAGCGGCAAGAGACGCCCCGGGGGAGGCCCC
>VZRW01009597.1:159931-198697 GCA_013398125.1 Aegotheles bennettii
CGGGGCCAGGCCCAGGCGGAGCTCGCAGGCGGCCGGGCCGCTCCCAACGGCCGCGCGGGGCTGGGCGGTCCTCCAGAGCAGACGAGAGGACGCCGCCGCCGCTGCGCTAGAGCGGCAGCCCGCCACTTCCGGGTGCGGCGCCGCCATTTTGCCGTGAGACAGCAGGGAGCGGGGCGGCCGAGATGCTGAGCGCCGCGGGGTACGCGGGCTCCAGGCCCGAGATGGGCTGCGAGCTCGGCGCGTCCGTGCAGCACCGCTTCTCGCCCTACACCTTTAACGGAGGGTGAGGAGACACGGGCAGGGGGTGGGGCGGGCTGAGTCACCCCCTTGCCGGGGGTGCGGGGCTGGGTCTGCCTCGTCTTACTGCTGGCCCCCCGGCGCCCTGTGAGGGCTTGTGCCCCCTTGGCGGAGGAAGGGGGGCAGCACGGGGGAGAGCTGGGCTCGGCCTCGCTCTCCGCTGAGCATCCTGCAGGGCCTTGCAGCTCTTCGGGCCGTTCTCGCCTGTCCGTGTGGCTTTCAGCACACCCGGGCTCCCTAGACAAACCAGCGGGTCAAAATAAACACCTCCCGCTGCCCGCAGGGTTGTTTGTGTAGCTGGGCAAACCCGTATGGTGGTCACATTACCAGTTTTTAAACTTGAAATTGGGTTGAAAGCCACCTTGTCTTTACTGTTAATGGTGGGTGATGTTTTGCAGTTGCTTGCTCGGAGATGGTGGCAGGATCTGGCCAGGACAGCGTTATTTAGATTTTTGCATTTATTTTTTATAATGCCTAACTGCTTTTTAAAGGATATCCGTTTGTTACTTAATGGTAGCACGCATGTGGCAATCACAAAACTAGTTATTTAGAAGTAAATAATATAGGATAACATAAGATTAAAGAAGTGATGGTAATATAAGTGTAATGACACTGACGCTTGACTGGAGTGTTTCTGCTTGGAGAACCATGCTGTTTTAGAAGGGTGACTCTTTCATAGCAGGCATCTAAAATTGCTAATTTATTGAGTCTGGTTTTTGCATTGTATAGAAACTCTGTTTTGCCAGTTTCCGTATAGTTTTTAGTCAAAGCAGAGAATCATGTACATACGTTCTCTCTAGCGTGTCCAGTGTCTTAGTTCTTCTTCCTCGGATCTTGAGTCGCATGTAGGGATGTGCACAGTGGGAAACACAGTAAGGAATCAAGACACTTGATAAGATGCGAGTCTGGGTACATAGCTACTATCTAGTCTGTTCCTCTGTTGCCTAAGAAAATACCTGTCTAAAAGTCATGATGATATGAATATTCCTTTCTAAGGACTGTGTTGGCGATTGCTGGAGAAGACTTCTCTATCGTTGCCTCTGACACACGACTGAGTGAAGGTTATGCAATTCACTGCCGGGACAGTCCAAAATGCTACAAACTGTAAGTCCAGATCTTGTAACAATTGATACAGTTGAAAGATCTTTTGTATTGATGAGACTGGAATGCTCTGTCACTTTCTTTAGGCAGAATTCTCAGAAAAAAAAGGATAGTAACAGAATTGGTTTTGGAGTCATGGTGACACTTGCTGTAATATGCAGGATGTGAGGTGGTAAATACAGCCAGATTTCTAGCATGAGACAGGGCTTAATGTAAGATAAGTGTTTTTTTGGCCAGATAATCAGAAGAACTTTTGTCTCAACTGTAGCAAAACTTAATCCTTTGGTAACTCGTCCTGCTTTGTCAGGATACCTGGTGCTGGTACACAAGCTGCCAGTTGTACTGTGTCTCTCTAGCCAACCATCTGGCACTTCAAAGAGGAGAGGTTTATTTGAGGAGAGGTAAACCTGTCAGTAGTTCTGTTATTGAACTTTTTATGGTCATTGTATGCTTGTCTTGACTCACCTAGATAGCATCCCCTTGGTTTAAAAATACATATTGTTTGTGTTCTTTTGGCTGTAGCAGGTACTTACCTAGTAGGCTGCCATCAGCTATGAAAACAATTTTTTAAAATGTGTTTATTTGTTTTTTTTTTAATTGATGACACAAGATCATATGAACTTATGTTTTTCCTGGCTAACACCTTACTATATCTTTGACTCTGGTACTGCCCAGATGGAAATTACTGTGGTACAATCTGCATACTGCACAATGTCTTTCTCTGATTCTAGGACAGGCTGAGAGAAGATTTCAATTGAAATTGTTTTCTGAGTGACTGCTTTGTGTTAGTCCATAAGTATGCATGAACATTTGTAAGAGTATGTAAGAGTAACATTTGTGAGAGTCCACCAATTTACTAGATTTTAAATTTCAGACGTGTTTCTGTAGTTACTGTTCCTGAAATGTTTTGAAACTGGGCAGAGAGGTAACCTTCCATGATGCATCCACAGCCAGGAAACTGCTGTTGTGCTGACACAGAAAAACACCCACAGCGTGTGTCTTACTATTGTACAATCTTAACGCGGTTCTCTGGCTAGATAGAGTAGACCTGGGCTGAGTGATAGGGTGTAACAGGCTCCCCATTCCAGAACAGATCCTCTAGCAAGCCTCAGTGGTAATAGCTAGAGGTGCATGAAGAAATCAAGAGTTTCTTCTTGTCAGTTTTGCTGTGGAAATCAGTGGCTTGCAGACAGACATCTGCCTGGTCCTGTGCTTGGTGAGTCCTCTGCAAGGTGTAGGTTGCAGTTCCCTTTTATACACAAAATACACTGTTACTACATTTCAGACAACTGTTTCTGATAGCATTAGAGAAACTGAAATTCATTTGGTGCTTTCGTAATAATCTACTGTGCAAGAAAGTGGTATAGTTCAAACTAAATCTAAAATCACAACGAAACTCTGTGTTTTACAGAACAGAACAAACGGTCATTGGATGCACTGGTTTCCATGGTGACTGCCTTACCCTTACTAAAATCATTGAAGCAAGATTAAAGGTAGCTATACTGTATTTAGAAGCTTACATTCTTAGTATTGTGTTTAAAACCAATAATAAGTTTTAAATACAATTTTTGCTGTTTTTCTTCAAGTGTTTGTATCATAACTGTATTGGTAGTGAAAGATCAAGCAGAAGAAATCGGTGCTGTGTTCTTACTAAGTGTAACATCACGAATTTAAAGAATGGAAGAGCTGGAGAGAATAATGTTAACACAGCAACATCTATTCTGTGCAAAACTTTGGAGAAGTGTTAATTTTTGCCTTTTAAGAAAGCGTTACTTTTAGACCGGTGTATTTTCAGTAATCGTACTGGTTAATGAGCTTGTTTAGCGTCAGATTCTTATGTAGGGAGGTTACAGAAAATGTAATTCTGATTTAGTGTAAAATTTGGTGTTTGACTTACTTCTTGGACGTGCTGTACCACTTGCAGATGTACAAGCATTCCAATAACAAGACCATGACTACTGGGGCTATTGCAGCAATGCTGTCTACAATTCTGTATTCTCGACGTTTCTTCCCTTACTACGTGTACAACATAATTGGTGGACTCGATGAAGAAGGTAAGGCTTTAAACAAAAAAGGAAAAAAGAGAGGGTAAACTTCTGTAGGTGGATAGCTATCCACTTACATCTCAGATGTACTGATGGAATAACGAAGTTCGTGTTGCTGTTCCTAACACCTACCATTACAGTACTTACACAGGTCAAATGCATGTTATGCATCTGACTTGTTTCCCAGTTCCTGCTACTAACTTGATCTTCCATTTCTGAAGGTCAGTAAGGCTAAAAACTATTGTTACAATCATCTGATTACAAGTTAGATCTGCTAAAATTCCTTACCTCTCATGCTTTACTCTAGTCTGGAACACTTTATAACAACTTTGCTGGATTTCTTAATTGCGTCTTTAAAGGAGATGTTAGTAGTAAAATTGTGTATATTTTACTCTGGCCTGTGAGTGTGGTAGAGGTTATTAACTATGAAGAGTCACTCCAGAGATGGGTTTCTACAAAGAGATTTTAAAATGTTAACTAGCCTCTAATGAAAATGATGGCTTCTGCATGGCAGCTGTAGTTTAATGTACAGCCCTTTCACAGAATCACAGAATCCTAGGGGGTGGAAGGGACCTCGAAGGATCATCTAGTCCAACCCCCCTGCCAGAGCAGGTTCACCTACAGTACATCACACAGGAACGCATCCAGGTGGGTTTTGAATGTCTCCAGTGAAGGAGACTCCACAACCTGTCTGGGCAGCCTGTTCCAGTGCTCCGTCACTCGCACAGTGAATTTCAGGACTTACTGGGCTCTTGTTCAACGATTTGGTTGAGTTGCTAAAATACTGTGTTCTCTGGCTTTGAGCAGTAGTTCAGAGGTTGTCTTGTTTGGATACTTTCAACCATTCCCCGCAGTTTATTGTTACCAGTAAGTTACACTGCTTTCCCAGTCTCACTGAGACATGTCTATGCTATGGAAAGGTGAAAGGTCAGGGAAGGAATTAGTGTGCCCTGTGTAATGGCAGATCTCAGGCTATGCGGGGTGCTGCAGCAATTGGTAAGAATCACAGTGCAGTTTTGCATGCTGAATTTGGGTCCAGCAAGATTGATTTATTTTGATTTGGTGTTACTTCCTGGATCTCTGCTAGCTTTCTTGGGGCTGCTCAGCTGGCCTGCACTGTGCTGCCAAGTGCACTGGCCAGTTTATTAGCTTAGGTGCAGCCTGTCTGAACAGAAAGGATGAGCTTGGCCAGGTGCTGCATTTTGACTAGCATGTCCTCACCAAATCCTGATGCTTCAGTGTTACAGCGTGTCTGCATCTCTGGTGTTGGTGCGAGCTAATAAGCTTTGCACCGCCTCGCCTGACTCCACAGGGAAATGTGCATCATCCATGGTTGTGGGCAGGCAATGCAGAGGCACCCGGGTACGCTCTCTAGAGGCAGTTCAAGAACTGCATCGGTCAGAACACATTCAAGAACAATGGCTAAACTGCCTCTGTGTGTTTGCTTTCGAACCAGCAGAGCTCTTTAGGCAGCACTGCGTGCTAGCACGTTCTCCTGCACTAAGAAGATAGCATCAGTACTTTTTCTGTGGTAAGTACTGTAGAAAGCATCTGTTAGGGCATATTGAGGATAACCTTGCATATAGTACCAGGCCAGAACCATAGCGAGCCTACTGTACAAAGCACTGTCTGAACATTCTGCAGTGTTACTAGGTAAAGGTTTGCTGGGATTTCTGGTACTTCAGAGACTGCTTATGGAGAGAGCTAATTTCTGATAAAAATCCTTATCAACAGTGAGAATCTTTCTGGGTCGTGATGACATACTATTTTTTTTTTTTTAAGGGAAGGGAGCAGTGTATAGCTTTGATCCTGTAGGCTCATACCAGAGAGATTCCTACAAAGCAGGTGGATCAGCAAGTGCCATGCTGCAGCCCTTGCTTGATAACCAGGTAAAATAGTTGTCTCTGTTTGTGTTTATTTTTTTCCATTTGTTGGTTTTGTTTTATTAAAATTATCTCAGTAAATGTTTGTGACGTTCGAATTAATGTAGCTTTGCTTTCGGTGAATATTACTTTAAATGTATTACAGATAGGACTGCTAATCCATAAATTTACAAATTGTGGAGCTCTGCCTTCTCAGCAGAAATCAGGAAGTGTTGCTTTTAGAACCTGTTCAGGTTTTTAGGTTTTTAGTATGCTACAAACAGTGGACTGCTCGTTTAAAATACAGTTAAAAGTTTTAGTTGGGAAATTGTGTTTCCCAAAGAATCTGGTTTTCCCCTGGCTGATAATGTAAATATGCCTGTTACTTAGCATGAAAACTAAGAAGATAGAATTAGTAGGTATATATAACACATTTTATCATTTAACATACAGTTGTATAAAATTCTTAAGTTTTGTACAAGTATCTGAATGTTTATTGTGATCTTGTATATGCTGAAGGAGTGGGAGGAGCCAAAAGCTCCTACTTTAACTGGATCTGCTTCTAGCTACTTTTGTAAGAGGGTCAGCATTGGCAAAGTTCTGATTGTGCAGCTGTAAACTGTGTGGAGGAATACTCTTGCCAGCTTTGGGTTTCTAGGCCAAACCAGTCATTTCTTCTTTTTAAGTTGTCTAGATCGGCTCATCCTAGTGTGGAGATTGAAACAGCTTTCATGCCAGCTGGAACATACTTCCTTTAAAATGCATCTTCATCTTTCCTTAGATTGGCTTCAAGAACATGCAAAATGTGGAACATGTACCTCTGACCCTGGAAAAGGCTTTGCAACTGGTCAAAGATGTGTTTACTTCTGCTGCTGAGAGAGACGTGTACACTGGGGATGCACTCAAGATTTGCATTGTCACAAAAGATGGAATTAAAGAGGAAACTGTCCAGTTACGTAAAGACTAACTCAATTCACTTATAAGCATGTAAACTATGATGTACAATTTACCTGTATTAAGGCGACACTTGTCTTATTAAATTTTTTCAAGAAGTTCAACTACTGTAGTGCTGAATATTTTCTGTCTTTGTTGGAAGTGATAGTGTTTCTTAGAAAGCTCTCAGTTCATGGTAAGGATGAAGCTAAGTGCCAAGAGTCAGTTTGGTTCGTCTCACCTTCATCTATTGATCAATCCAATTCCAATGTCAGTTTAATCCCCTTCTTGCAATCCCTTATGCTACAACATGGAGGAATGTGAACTTACTAAATTAGGTTCACAGACTCTTCTGATGATACTTTCAGTTCAGCCTTGGTTTAGTGGGAAAAGCATTTGCTGTGTTAGTGCTGCCTTCTCTGCACTTCCTAGCCTGCTTTTCCTATCCTCTCCTTTGTCTTTTTGACATGCTGCCTTGGCATTTGACCTCTCCGTGCTTACTGACAGAGGCTATATAAATACCAGTCACGTGAAACCAATTTCTCTGTTAGAGGGAAGAATGTTAAATGGCATCTTCCAGAGTCGTCCTGGATGTTGCAGCAGGGCTTACCTCTCTCTGTTAATGTTCAAAATCTGAAGCATCATCTTTTTCTGGCTCCTGATGGAAAATAACTTAGCATGGAGATTCTTGGATCTTTGTGAATGTCTGGTGGGTTTGTTAGCCCTACCGCTGATTTTGATTCTTGGGAAATTGCATCAAGTGTAGACTGCTTGTCTGATGTGCTGGAAATTGGTTTAGTAGTAGGACCTTCAGAGCTGCTTCATCAAGGGCAAAATTACCTTCTCTCGCCCAGGAATCCTTTCTCAGTCTGTAGATATTTGGAAAAGTGCATAGAATTACAGAATCATTTACATTGGAAAAGACCTTTAAGATCAGCAAGTCCAACCGTTAACCCAGCCCTGCCAACCCCCCCACTGAACCATGTCCCTAAGCACCACATCTACACATCTTTTAACCAGCTCCAGGGATGGCAATTCAACCACTCCCTCGGGCAGCCTGTGCCAGTGCCTGACAACCCTTTCAGTAAAGAATTTTCCCTAATATCCAACATAAGCCTCCCCTAGCACAACTTGAGGCCATTTCTTCTTGTCCTATTGCTTGTCACTTAGAAGAAGAGCCTGTTCCCCCACCTTGCTACAGCCTCCTTTCAGGTATCTGTAGAGGGTGTTAAGTTCTCCTCCAGACTAAACAACTCCAGCTCCCTCAGCCACTCCTCACAGGGCTTGGGCTCCAGGCCCTTCACCAGCTTCATTGCTCTTCTGTGGACCCTCTCCAGCAGCTCAATGATACAGATGATATAAAACACCACATTGCTGGAGGTGGCATACTTGGTTTCTGTAAGAACAGTTTTGCTGATGTGTTTGACCCTGCAGTACCCAGATCTCCTGTGTGGGGGTGACTTCCTGCCTTCTGTTCTGCATTTCAGCTGCCATGCATTTTTCCTAGCTCTGGCTAGTCTTCACCAGCGACGGTAGCCTCAGGCTTTCTAGGCAGTTTGAATAGCGAGTAACTTTTTGAACCTCCATAGTCAAGCAGTTACTGCCTTTAAGCTGACTCCAGCTGTGTTTAGGAAAGCCAGCCAATGGGAACTTGGAAGAGCAGCTGTTTCCCAAAGTGCTGTTGAGAAGGGCTGACCGCTGGGTGCCGCTGTTGGGCAGCACACGGAGGGGACAGGACACCTCGTCCCTGGGTGGTTAGGCATTAAGGAAGGAGCACAGCATCCCAGCCTGAGGACCACTGGGGCTGAAGTCATTTGGTCACACAAGTTGGAACTTCGAGGCACTTTGGGTGACTCAATGGGATGTTTAACGTTATTTGCAAAAGTCATCTTAAATGGACAAGGTTAGTTGTAAGAATGACTGACCATGTAGCTACACACTATGCTGTGCTGAGCAGACAACATGGCACGATAATTTTGAGAACAGAAAGCTTGTCTCTGTTTAAAGTACAAATCAGCAGTACCAACGTAAATACGTGCTCTGTTACTTCTATAAATTTAAATTAAAGCTCTTAGCTTGGCTATCCTTGATACCAGATTTATGTTGAATTGCTCAAGTGTGTCACAATAGATTGTTACAGCTTTATGCAAGGTTGGTGAGCTCTAGTGAGTCTGAGACATGTTTAAGTATCAGTGAAAAGCAGCTGGGGGTACCTGCAAAACCTGAAAAGCAGCAGTTGATGTACCTGCTTTTGGGACAGCTCTGTGTGCAGTATGCAGGGTCTAAACAGTGGAGGGAAGGGGAACTACCTCGTTTGTACCTGAATAAATTTAATGTTCTTATAGCATGCTAGATGTGTAGGAGAGTTGGACTGATTCAATATTTTAAAATTTTTGATGTTGAGTTTGGATGCTTTTATATTTAAGGGTAAATCTTACATCCAAAATAAAAACATGTCCAACTGATTTTAGGAATAAATTATTTTAGCGTGAGGTGTCCGAACCTGTCTCTGTAAGTCCTTTCAAGAGAAATATGAGGTGATTACAGTTCAAGTCCCACTTGCAGCCTCAGAAGAGATACAACAGCAGGTGCCAGGGATGCAGGTTTTCCTAGCACTATGTATCAGTGCTATCCAGTTGGAGCACTTGTGCAGATGAGATGGCCGTTTTGCATTCTTTTCAGTTTTCTGTTTCCTTGCAGAGTTCATCTAGCTGAAGAACCAGCAGGGAATGAAAGCTATTTCACAGACCTGTTGAACTGAAAATACTATATTTCCTTTACAGAATAAGGTAGCACTACACTCACTCCCTGTGTGGATGGGTTTGGATCAGTGATGTGGGAAGATTTGTTTCCCAATTTGTTCTTAACTTCCCGGTTACTCCCTGTCCCAATGTCATCACTGCTCCTGCTCAGCGTCGGGAGTTGCAGGAGGGACAGGAGATGTGTAAGTAGAATGATGGTCACAGGTTGCTCAGCTAGAAGTTACATGCTTGCTCATTAGTATTAAAACACATTAAAAAATTACAGATTTCAGATGTGTCTTAGGGATAGAAGGTACCCAGAGGGATTTTTTTTAATCCACCAAGTTACTTGGCTTTGTAAAGTTCATCATCACCTAAACCTGGAAAGTGGGGATACCATCTCTATCTGCAACTCTCCTTAGTTCTGTGCCTGTACTTCCTATGTACAAATCAGGTCAGTAGTCACCTTGCAACCATGTCTACAATATAAATTAATAGTTTATGAAGCACTTTGAGCACTATCTGGTTACAGAGCTGCTTTGGCAGGCAGGCTACAGAGGTACAGCTAGGCAAAACAAATGTAACTGTATCACTTTGGGCTGCTGGAAGCAGAGGGCTGGGTTTGGCAAGTCTACTTGCCCAGGAATTAGATACTTTTACAATTTTAGATAAAAGAAAGGAGGGAGAGGGAAAATACTTTGCAATGCCTTTTCTTAATATTAAACACGTTACGTGTGTCTTCCCAATGAGGGCTGTACTCCAGGATTTGACTAATCTTGGAGCAAGCACTCCTAACCACCTTGTTCGAGAACTTGGAAGTGGCAGGGTTTTAAGAAGAGCAGCACACAGCAGCAACAGCTCGACTTCATCTGCAGCAATACCAAGGACCACCTGAAGATGGTAGTAGTTAGTTGCTATTACAGGCTTCACCACAATTACACATGGCGTGGGTAAAAATAGTCATACATCCTTTACCAGTTTCCCACTGTAATGTGCTTTGCAGTACTGTTTATTGAGGAGATGGGAGGCTTTATTTTGGTCTCAGCCAAATGGCAGCGTTCTGTTGCTTATATAAGGCACTATACAAGGTCAGCATTGGCCTTAAAAACTAGGTTTGTAATAAAGTAGACCTTGCTTTATTTTTGGACATGTTTTCAGCAACATTGTTTACGCATCAAATCCATTTTGTATACAGGGAAGAGGGCTTGTTACTATGGAAAGTGAAAGTGCTCGACAGGACATATATATTGAATATATGCTTCTAAAAGTTAAGTTTGTTGTAGCATTCACTGTATCAGTCAAGGATAGGTTGAAGTTTCCTTTACCTAAAACCAAGACTTGCTTAAGGCTGAAACATAAAATGTCGATTTACAAACCAAATACTGATCATTCTCACTCCAGGATGATATTTTTCCTTTTGCAGTCAGATATGCCTGTAACACTATGTATGCCTCAGTGTGATGGGAATCAGGAGCAAGCTGCTGCTATTTTATTGCTGTTTTCTAGAGAAAACCATTTAAATGTAAATTATAAAACACTATTTGGTACAGCAATTTGAAGTGGTCCCACTGCAACTTACTCCTTTGCATTATTTATTTACTTAGGGGACAAAGTTGTAATTTCCCACACATGAAAAATTTTTTTTGGTACCCCGGAATCATCTACCCTGGAAAACAAGAGAAAGCTGCCTTGGTGAGTGAGCTTAATTTAACAATTCAGGATTTTGCAAACCTAAGCTTGGGAAGAAGTGGCAGGAGCAAGCAGGTAATGATTAAAGTGGCATTCATGTGAATCTGAGCAAAATAAAGTACTCCTGTTTCTCCCTGGTCTAGTAGAAGATTGTTTTAGGAGTATAAAGTAGTTGCTGCCTTGTTCGGGATTGCTGATCCAGAGTCAGGAACCAGCCTTTGAGTAGAAGGCGTTTCCTTCTACTGGGACAGCTTTCCAATTCCTCCTCTCTTTCTTTCAGCCATTGCTTTTGTTTAGTATGAATGTCCTTTGCTTTTAGGCCATTTGGGGCAGTCATAAACCAGACAATATGGCACACAGGCCTGAAGTTAACTAAGATTTGTCTCCAGATCTGTCTTCTCAAGCCAAATTCCTTTTGAAAAGGGGTTTTGTCTGTGCAAGTGCAACAGGGTGAGACCAGCCTTATATTCTCTCTACTCTAAGATGTAGTTCTTTTAAGTGTATGGACCATTTAATGTGCACTTCCTTTTCTAAGCAGTTTCAACAAAGTATTCATAATTACAAAAACATGGTTTAGCAGAAAAACAAACAAAAAATCCTCAGTATCTTTCCTGTTAGGCTGTTCTTGGCCCTTTTCCTAACAGTTGCTGGCAAAGTTCACCTTCGCTGTTCATTTCAGAGGCTCGAGAGGGGGTAGGGATGGACTACACTGTAGCCTACAATAATTATTATTCTTTGGCACAAGACAGATGTTAAAGGGGTACTGGCAAGAGAGTAATCACGGTGCCAAAAACTGAACCAGTTCTTTGCACTTTAGATCAAAGAACCATAAAAGTTAAAAACCAGGATTCACATTTTTTGCTGAGGAAGAGGAACAAGATGTGCAGGAGGTACTGGAGTGTTATAAATACTTCATGGTTGGGGTGAAGTGATTTTGGCTTACCTGAGACCTGACTTCTCTGAAATGTCGATATTTCCATTACTTGACTTTCTCCAGCCACACAAGTTTGGTGATCTCCTTGGTGGTTCTACAAGAAGTCACTGATATGCTGATTTACCTAAGTGCCCGCCCCAATACGGGTACGTAACATCTGCAGTGCCAACCCCACTAAGGGAGCTTAGTTGAACAGGATTACAGCCCCACTGGACCAATGCTCTGTTTAACCAGGCTTTGTGAAAACTGCCTGTAATCAGCTGGGTGGTCAGGTCTGGTGGATGATCAAGCTGTTCATTGGTCTCTCAACACTATGCTCTCATACTGGAGACCCTTGGTGGCTCAAATGAGTGCCTATTCTCTTCTCCACAGCCAACCCTGCCTGTTGATGGAACTGTACCCAGCTGGGGGTACCTGGGAGGTAAGAGATGCTGTGGAGTGCCTCAGGAGTCTGTTACCTATCAGGAGCCCATCCTCAAACATACCAGTAGCAAATGTATTTCCCTTTGTAGCGTCCTTATGCAGCCTTTGCAGAGAACATCATGCACTGAGATGACAGCAGAAAGTTGAGAGGCCTGATGGGGGACAAAAAAAAAAAAAGAAAAAAGAAAAGAAAAAAAGAGACAGAAGAGGCTTTTTCTCAGGTTTTACATAAGCAACCGTTTTGAAGAAAGCTGCATTCCAGTGTCACTGCCTTATGCTTGATCTGAACTTTTCTTGACATGTACCCTTGAATGCAGAATGGTTAACACAATCTCCAGTAAGTCCCATGGCAAACAAACATTTTGGTGCTGCTGGTATTTGTTTGCTAGTTGCAGACAAGTCGATCTCATTCAAACTGCATTTACAACTTTTGCCAAGCGTTTTGAAACTGGTTGACATGCACAACAGCTGCCTGAGCCGGAATGCCATTCCATTCCCCGCCTCCACCTTATTAGCACAGGGGATGGCTTGATTAATGACAATTGGATGAGATTTTTAAAAATGAAAGATAATTTGGTTTTGGAAGAGTCATGCAGTGTGTTTTCATTCTCTGATTTAAAATAAGCCAAAAGTCTGGGGTTTTATGTCTTTTCACCAAAGCCAAGATAAGTGCTCACCCTGAGCTAACCCACAAAATTTTAATTGAAAAGACTTTAAAGGGTGATGCAGAGTGTTTTCAGCTGGTACTTAGTGAGGCTTTTACATTAAACTGCTCTTAAAAAACACAACCTAACACTTAGATTTTTCTCATACAACTCCAACACAGGGATCATCGTGTGAGGTAGGCTAAGGAAAACTTTACTGCCCACATCCTATTACATGTTAAGTGATGCTGAACGGAATTCACGCAAGCTCATGTGAAGACCAGTGTGATACATTGTTCAGCCTGGGCTACGCATTTGTTAGACTGATGCATAACAAAGTTTATCAACACTCCTTAATTCTAAAGATGTCACCTGAGAGGCCAGTGTCTCCTGGCCAGCCATCTTGTTTCAGCCAAAGCATGTGCTTGGTCACAGCCAAAAGCATTTCTGCAGGAACACGATTCCCCCTCATTTCTTCAGGCCCTCAGTGCAGAGCTGTTGAACTTACAGCCTCGAACAGACAAGCTCTTGATTCAGTGCAGGCTATTACATCTAAACCATCAAATGTATTTTATTTGGCTCTACAGCCTTTAAAGTCAGGGGCTGCAATACCCTTTGCCTCTGTTAAGACACTTCTCTATTAAAAGGACACTCTCTATCAAACTCAATGAAGCACCAAACAGCCAAGATGCTCTTCTCTGAGCATCTGGTGAGGCACGGTGGCCAAAGCAGCATCTATATTAGGTGTTCATATGCCTAATTTAACCCATAAAACTCCTGCACAAACATTTAAGAGTGGTTTCTGGCAGTTCAGTTTAAACCCTATGTTTAGTTGAAGCCCTGTGTTGTCAGGAAAGCTGCCTTCATTTTCAGTCTGTGCCCAGACCTGGAGCTCTGAGCTCTAATTCATGCTCCCAGTTAAATTCAAATATGGTGCTAGAAGCAGTCATCATTGCAGTTAAAATTAAAACAAGGACAGTGAATCAGGTTCCTGAAATAAGTGGGGTCCTTTTGCCTGGTTAGGTCAGATTAAAAAAAAACAACAAAAAAAACCCACCAAGGACTGACTTGTGATAAGAGAATGCAGTTGCAGTGGTTTAATTAATACTTTGGCATGCACAGGGAGAGGGCTTTTTCATAAACTGTTCCCATTCAAAGCCAAAACGTATTTTTGAGTTACTCAAATAATGTTAGAGACTAACAAATCTGCCCTTTTCTTGCACCTTTTACTCCTCACACTCTTGCTAACAAAAAGAAACATCAAAGCCAAGCTATCCAGCAGAAACTAGTGGATGGTCCTGGAGTGTCCATTCTGAGATCCCAGAAGTAGTCTTGACTGCAAAATGGAGGCTAAAAGCCACCTATTTGTTAACTGCATTGCTCCAATTAATTTCATTGCTGAGAAGGTAAAGTTGGAGGTGTTGGAGGTGGTCTGATATGTTCAAGCTTCATCTTAGAAGCTACGAGATGAGTTCACAGAGATGCAGATTCCCGTCGTCCTCTGCATCCACATCCCAGCCCACGTGCAGGTGCTTGGTTAGCCAGTGTGGCTCTAGCTACAGTGTTGGACTACAGGATTGCTGTCTTATAAGCACCAATTGTAAGTTTTAATGAGACAACCCAATTAGATGGCTTGACAGACCATCACAACAGTGATGCAACTGCCTTCAAACCCCATTACAGAAGCAGCAGAATTTCAAAGAACTGCTTTAAAAGAAAAGTCACAGAATAGCTCGCACACAGCCCTGCAAACAGCAACATCACCCACAGGCTGTGCTGAGCAAGGGGAAGGGTTGTGAGAGTAAAGGCAGAAACAAGACAAGTCAAAGAAATTAATCCAAATACTGATTTTCCCTTTCTAACACTCAGCATGGGTGCAGCTTGGGTTTCAGAGACCAGCTATGGAATATAACTGCTTTACATAACTCCCACTATATTGATCTAGTGGTGCCTACAGAGACTTATAACATGGCTTTTGCAAAAAAATCACGTGTGCAAAATCCCGCGTGCCAGGTGGTGTGTTGTGTACAGGTACTGACTGATGTGCAGGGCTCTATTCACTGATTGTTCCACACCCACAGTTTGCATTTCTTACCTGAAAGCCAAGAGAAATTTTTATCACCCTCCATCCCTTGACTTCAGAGGATCAATAGATCTGACTTTTGAAATTTTCTCTCCTCTTCATACTCCAGTTGGGAATTGGTCATACCTCACCCACTGTCCTTCCTGGTTTGAACTGGGAGGGTGGCTATCCCCAGAACCTGATACAGACAAGCTCTGTGAATGCTTAGCCACTTGTTTTTAGCAGGTTGAGCCCAACATCTTAAATGCCATCGAGCCACAAGCCAGCTAAGAGTATTTGGGTGACACTCTCAGGACAAAATTCCCTTTGCAGAGTGTGCATTGAGCAAGTCGAAGCAGTTAACAGTCCTCTCCTGTTAAGGCCAAATACATGGTCCAGCAGGCTCAGCAAAGCTTCACTTGTCAAACCAGAGACCATTTTACAAAGCTCTTCTCCTTTCCATATGACCCCCTTTTGCTCATTTTTACCTATGTGTCAAGGAGAATCCAAGACTAACAAAGAGGGTAATGAAAGTTGCTGGCTACTGACACTACTGTGTCTTGTCAACGTTATTTTCTGTAAATTAAAGACCTGTACACACATGCTGCTTGAATTGCATGACACACGCATTGGAGAAGGAAATCTCAAGACCTGAACTGATGCTGAGAGGAGCAGTTGCTTGTCTTACCCACGAGAGTGAAGGAGACCCATACGGTGCTGCTGTAGTACCCCAAGAGAGATGCAGGCAGTGGCTGTGTGGTACATCTGCTCTGCCCTTAGAGGTGCTGTCCAGGCCTCTCCTCTCAGCCTTCTGCTAGACGCTATTCAAAGAAGTATTGTGCAGAGACATCTCCTTTGCCATCAGCTCTGACTGAGCCCCAGCCCAGTAAGCCGCTGGTGAGCAGCACCCACTGAGGACTGCAGGGCACCATATTGTGGTTTCAGTCTCAGATGCAGTAACTGTAATGTTACTACCACAGGCTGCAAGCTCAGTTTCTGTACTTGCCTGCTTCTCATGTTAGCATAAATCACTTGACACCATGTGAAGTATCACTCCCAGCTCTGACAGCCTCTCGGGAAGATCTAGCAGGCTACTGCATGTCAGTGGGAGTTTTGCATCAGCAAGTGCAAACCGAGCTACCCCAACACATGCAAGCAAAGAGCAACACTTCAGGAGGAGAACAGATGAACTCTGTAGCACTACAAACATGTTCGTATTTGTTTCTGCAGGGTAAAATATCCTGTCAAGCAACAGGTCATTAGCACACAGCTAGCTAGTTCTCAATAAACTGGTACCCAGCTACTGTAGTATTAAATTACAACCCAGTGCCTAATAGCATCAGTGCAATCAAAGGACATCACTCTCCCAGCCACTGCGCAGTCACAGCTCTGGAGGCTCTGGCATGCACAGCGATATGTGATACGCTTCAGGGAGAGGGGACATAAGGTGGGCAACGTGGTACAGAGCGGAAAGGCTGGTCTGCAGACAGTGAGTTCACTGTAGGTGTAAGACGTGTAACAGGTTAGCAGGGTAAGAGATACACACCCCAGAGCTGCCCTTATAGCTTATCCCAGCCCCAGAGAAAGTGGTGCACCTTGAGAGCACCTGGGGCGTGCGCCGATGGGGGGGAGATGGCTGAGCGTGGCAAAACAACCGCCTCATCCACACTCCATCTAGAGCCAGTGGCTGGTCAGACCTCTGCAGACATATGTCAGGGGACAACCAGAAGCCAAACCACTGTCAACAGCAAAGTGAGCCTACAACTTCATGCCGAAAAGCAGGTGCAGGTCTGCAGCATGCCTCCCTCACAGCGCGCCCTGACACCGTCCTGCGGACAGAGTCCTTGCGCCACTACTCAGGAGGCAGAAAATCAAGCCACAACAAAAAAAGCAGGGTGGAAGAAGAGCATTACAAGTGGATCACAAAGCTGTTGATAGCAAGATGCAAGTCTTGGATGCAGTGACTGTGTGGCTAGTCCAGTCAGTAGAACTTGGAGCAGCAGGCAGCCGTGCCATAGAGGAGGAGCAGGGTAATAGCGAGGACTGTGGGTTACAAGGCTTTCCCTGGCAACAGCTTTGATCCCTGTATCTATCACTCAAGTGACCGAAATATGAACTTGAGATAACACACAGGCACAGTGCAAGGCTCCGAGGCCTCTCTGCCCACAGTGTCTTCCTTTCCATTTACGCGGGCACCTGTGCCATAGCATGTTGCGACATGCCAAAACACAACATGGTGGCTCCGTGCTTGACGTGCATCTCCCCTCTGCCCCCCAAAACCCGCCTGAATTAGTCACTACAGCTCAAGGGGAAGCGAGGCCAGCTCTCCTCCGCCGGCCCCCTCACAATGGAGGGTCACCCTATTTGTGTGCAAAGGAGAGGGGCAGCCGCCCGGGCCGCAGCCCTCGCATCTGTAAGGGCTGGAGACAAGCCGCACAGATAGGCAGAAATCAATAAGCTGGCGGATCAGAGGGCCCGGCGGAGGAGCCGCTCCCTGCACACGCACAGGGGCCGAACATCTGTCAGGCAAACAAAAAGCAACTCAAGCGGAACAAAAGAGAGGATTATTTTCACTCAAGTTCTTCTTGAGTCTCAGCAGGCAACGTTCAAGCCGTCCTCGTATTCAGACACTGAGGCCTTATGGAGTATGGGCTGTCTGGGAGATGCCAAACGCTGTTACCAGAAGACAAAAGGGNAGGGAGGGGAGGACAGCATGACAACACAACGAAGTTGAAGACAGATCTCCACAGCAGTACTTGAAAACAAAGCTGATCACATCAGATGTGCCACAGAAGCACAGAATACTGGCGCTCAGCTATGGATTCACAAGCGCTGAGGCTGTGTCCCTAGCTCCCTCCCTGGCATGGAGGGACAGAGTGGCTGCAGACCGGGGAGTCGGCAAAGCCGGCCCTGCTCCTCAATGTCCTCCTCACATGGAGCGGTCCCAGCTTTGCTCACGAGCCTCTGGCAGTTCTGGGGGAGCAAAGGATTTAGGATAAGCTCAGAAACAAGCTGCCATGCCCCTCCCTTGCACCCAGTGTTAGACAGCGGACACAGTCACTTTGCAGCTTGGTTTCTCCAGCACAGCTGTCTCTTCTAATTGGCATGTCATATTCATGCTAGAAATAGGCTCCAAAAAAAATGAATTCATGATGAAACAGATTAAGTAAGATCAGATTTGGTCTTAACATGTCAGAAACCTTCATCCTTTCTGAAAGAGAAGACTTTTGTCCTCCAAATCATTTTGCAGTTGAGAACTGCCTGTACTGCATTCATGTGCTGCTGCTCTGTGCCCTTATGCCACTGTTGGCTTGGTACATTTTCAAACTTCATTTTAACTAGGAAAAAACACCCTCTAAAGTTTTGGGTTGCCTTCAACAGTTTCACAGTGTGTAAGCTGCCTTCATTGCTGAAATCAGGAGCTGTTCTGGATAAAGGTGAACTTGCTTAGTTAGAAGATTCACACCTTGCCTGTGGATGCATGCACCTGTCAAATCCTAGCCCATAGCATCCTGCAAAATAGATTTATGTTTCAGCCTTGAAAGTGACTTGCCATAGAAGACTTGGGGTCTTAATAACATTTTAGGGCATATTACAGATATTTAGGGCCAGCTTCATTTTATTACATTGTGTCTGGGGTGGGGGAGGGATGTGAACTGGAAGAGGTTTTGAAGAGGAAAATAGGCACCTGTGTTAAAAGAAATCCAAAGTAATGACTGAAAAAGCCCCCAAACACATACTTAGCTGCTGCTTTATCTTAGAGGTGCCTAAACTTCCTTTGCATAATTTACAGTGCCAGACCAACTGGCGAGAGCTCCAGAATGACCTTTAAAAAGAGTAAGCCCTCTTTTTTGTTTTGCTTGAGAGAGTGAAGAAGAGGGAAGGACTGCTTTCCCCATCCCTGGGAAGGGTTGGGGTGCTCAGTCCCAGCTGGCCACGGGCAGCTTCCTGGACCTCTTGAACTCAGTTCAAGACTCATGTCAGGGAGGTGTAAGTAAGGCTTCAAGGAACTTACACCACCTGTGTATTTTGCTCATACATACCACCCACCTGAGAGGAACCTGAAGCAGCAGATGAGGGGCTCTGTCAACAGCTGGGGATAGGCATAGCAGCCTGGTGCCAGCAGCATGTTCATCTGTCACCAGCAAATGAGTGCATCTGCCATAGACACACCACCTCTTTTTCCTAGGAGCTTTGCTCACATAGACCGTGAGCATTTCATAGCTCATAGGCAGGACAGTAACCTCCACCAGCCACTGCAGATGCTGCAGACCCACATACCTTCTCCACACATACCCCGGAGACTCCCCAGTTTTTGTGGAGAAGACAGAGTTACAAGCAGCAACAGACCCAGACTGCATGTACACCGGAGGTCTGTGTGCAGAGAACATATCCAGCCCCCTGCACATGTCCTCCACAGATCATGTGCACACATTCAGACTGTCTCTTTGAACACTGAAACAGTACACGAGACCAGAAAGATCAAACTTTCTTTCTAAAACAAAGTAGCTCATATGCCAGCCTTTGGTGTCTCCTTATCCAAATTTCACTGATCCTGAGTTGTGATCTCTTCTACGGGGTACAAGGAGTCTAGCCCAGCTTCCCCTTGGGAAGAGACCCAAACCCAGGAGCAGAGTCTGCTTCTCACTCTTGCTCTTGACCTACCTGGATTGCTGCTGACTTTCCTTAATCAGCAGTTACTCAGCTCACTTGCAGCCTTTCCTGGATGTCTCTGCTTGTCCTGGACTGCAGTGTTTTGTAAGAAGTATTTCCAACCGACTGCTTGGTCATGTCTCGAATCTCAGGGGTCTCCTATTTACCTTTTGCAAACAGTTATCATATAGACAGTCAATAGCAAATCAATACCTTCTTATCTCACAGTTAGGATATTACTAATCTTTGTCCATAGTCAATATTTTTTCTTAAAGCCAAAGCACTCAAGTTTCTTTTGCTCTTTTGTGGTTATTTTCAGCAAGCCTTGAACCACATGCAAATACTGTCCTAAGCCATACAAACAAATACTTCTATAAAGCTGGGCTTTAGGAAGAGGGTGCTAAAACAAGGGGCTTGATGATATGCTGATAAATAATTAAAAAAAAATTACAAAGCTGATCATTTATAGGAGAGAAAATGGTTTCATATGAGGAACAGTATGCTCATAAAAAGTTTTGTGGTAAGGGAACAGTATAGTGCCACAGTATTCTGCTTGTGATTCTCCCTGCACAATGGCTCCTCCAAAAGCTGGATAAGGACCAAAGGAAAGACAATAAATGAAGGTAGTAAAAGCAATGGATATATGTATATCTTTTGTGTGATGTTTTGCAACTTTGCCTTTGTAAACTAAGCATGTTTGATGTGTTTAATTTTGTCCTTGTCTACTAGTGACGAAAGAGAAGCCATTTCATCAGTAAGACACTTTGTGGAGAGGATTGGTTTTGAGTCAATCTAGCTGTGAGAGGCTCTTGGATTAGGAGTCTTAGGAGGGGTCTTTTTTGTGCACAAAGTCTGTCTTGGCTGGTTGCCTAGAAAAACAGGTTTTGGGGCTGCTTTGATGCCTGTGAGGTTGTTTCACACTCAAAGAATAGATCGAGAATATACAAGCCAGGGGCAGGGAGCCTGGCCAGCAGAAGACACTGGTCATCTGGGAGTGGAGACTGGCAGAGATGCTCTGAGAGCAAACCTGACCTGTCAGTCTGTTGGTCCCTGTTTCCTCTGGAGTCACAGATCACCCTGGTGTTTCCTGCAGCCTGTTGCGATCCTTCTCAAAGCACTTTCAAGTGTAACATTGGTGAGACAATGCCAATGCGTAATGTTAGTACGGCTTTGCAGACTACTTGACATGGTCCATTAGATTGCAGCTTGGGAACTCCTGCTCCAAGTGCCTAAAAGAGAGTCAGAACTAACCAGAGACTCTCAGACAAGCAGCTGGGACATGTGCCATCACAGTAAATTAATGGTGGCCACAGTTTTGACAGTTTAAGTCAAAACAGAACTGAACAATCAGAGCAAGTTTTTGTCTTGTGGCTGCAATGAATTCCCTGGTGGCTGCATGCAGCCACTATTATTGTCTTTGAGAGTCAGTGCCCTAAGAGATGAGTTCTTTAACAAGTGAACAAATAACTCAATTAGAAATTAAAACATTCCTGAGAGGAGCTCAGCAGCCTCTTCTTCCATTAGCAACAGTGGGAGTTGCCATGCTCTGCACCTTGCCAAGCAATAGCTATTCTCCCTCCCTTCAGCAGATGACTCTGCTGTAACTGATTGCTTCACAACGTCATTCCAGTTTGCCTCTTCAGCATACCATTTGCTGATATGTGGGAATGTGCTGATTTTTGGTTGTTTCAGACTAGAAAAAAATATCAATTACACAAAACAAAATGTAAAAGCCAGGGGAGAGGAAACTAGATTGATGAATTGATGAGTGAACTTTTTGTTGAAAAGTAATTATTGAGTACTCACTTTGTGGATGAGTTTGCTCTGTTGAGAAGAGGGGAAGATCAGTCATCCTAGAATCTAAAAAAAGTCAAGAAATCAAACTCAGGCAATTTGAGGATGACAGATTTGCCAATCTGAATTAGGTGAGAAGTACAGATATAATAACTTTTCTCCAAGGTAGGAAAGACAGAGAAAAGTATTTTTATTAAATTTATTCAATAAGCATGGGAAACCTCCTGCAAGGAAGAAAATGTCCTTTGAATCTATGTCATGGTAGTGTGGTACTGAAAAACAGAAAGGGTGAAGGAATTGTGAACAGCTGGTGAGTGGCAGCCCTATGCCAAAAGAATGAAGTGTGGAGGAGGGGAGAAAGCAATTAAAAAAAAAAAAAAGCAACAAAAAAAAGAGCTAAAATCCTAACTTCAATAGTAAAATAAAAACCCAAAACCAAAAACAAAACAGAAGTGTTGGGAGTGTACTGTTAAACATCAGCTTCCCATGGACTGTAAGATTGTCCTCTGCTGGGGATGGGAACCATAAAAAATAACAAGCTGGGATGGGAATGTAACTGCTGTGTGCTCTCACTTACATTTCTCAACTGAAAACCAGCAGAACTCTCTCTATTGAATATGAGGGATGCTCTACAGATCATGAGTGCACCCCTGCCTAGCTGGGGAGATGATCTGTGAGTACTCGCCTTCTGTAAAAAAATCCAACAGTTGGAACATAATCAGTTCATTAAGGCTCTTGAGTGAGGAGTAAATAATGACCCCATAGCAGGGTGGTGGGCATGTGGGGCAGGGACCCACAGGCAAACACACAATGCAGGCTGCTGGCTGTGGCCAGCTCTGGGGAGATGTTTGGGCTGGAGTGGCTGCTGCCAGGCACACGGCTGGCACAGAGCTCTGCTCTGGGGCTCCTGTCCTCCCACAGCTGCCCTCCTGCCAGGAGGAAGAGAGGTTTGTGCTCAGCCTCAGGTGAGGCACACTGGCTTTCCTGGCAAGCTGGCCCCACGGCATACCATTATGCAAGGTTTGTCCCTGCCCACCTTCCCCTGGCATGGCAGTGTTTTGGAGGTGTGGGCAGTTGTGCAGCAGGGGCTAGGGGAGCTGCCTGCTTCTCTCCAGGTGCCAGGAACTTGCCCACAGCCCAGGGGAGCTCCACACGTGCTGGAGGATGGCAGTGCAGCACTGTGATTGCTCCATGCTTGCTTCCTGCACCATGCTGGAGCTCAGGTGAAATACTGTGCAAAGACGCTTAAAAGCAGGAGATGACTTTTGAGGAAGGAAGGATTAGACAGTTGAAGACTCTAATTGAGGAACAACAGTGATACATAACATTGTGACAGGTTTGGAGAGGCAACAAGGGAACAGTTATTCACCACTTCTCACAATACAAATATTAACAGGCTTCACCTGAAATCATCTGATGACGAGTTCAAAACAAACTGAGGAAGTACCTCTTCCTATAAAGTATCAATTAGGAAATTTTGGATTAGCAACAACAAGAAAACCCAAAAAAACTCAAAGCAAACAAACAAATCTATTTAGAATAGTCCATAAATACAATTCCACAGGAAGACGTGGATATACTCAAAAGATCTTAAATCACAGATTACCAGCTACCAGCACGAACAGAATTGTCTCTCTTTGTTGGCCTGTTCTTACACACTGCTATTGGCCACTGTTGGTGGCTGGATACCAGGCTGGAAAGATCTTTACTGAACCCCATAAGTATAGTCTTACTTTCTTGTATTTTTCATTTGTCCTTTGAAACTTGGCATATTCAGTGATTAAAAATTAACCTGTTTTTGAAACAAATATATCCAAATCACATGTATCCAAAGCACTGTGTTAACCTGACTGCCACATGTTTTAACATTCAGAATATTTAAACTTCTAAAAAGGATTCTGCTCATGGACGGATTCATCGTTTTCAGGGCATGATTGACAAGGGTCTATTTCAAAATACTTCCCATTAGGAAAAAAAAAAAAAGAAAACTACCTTAATGGTGAAGCAGGGAATGACAGCAGAAGACAAGGGTCATTGCTTCTTTGTTCTTCAAATCTGAAGAAAATACACAGAACTCCATTGTATGACTTTTCCATGCACAACATTGTCTCCCTTGACCCCATGCACATCTGCAGCCTGAAGTCCTCTGTTATCTCTGGATAACAGCTGTTCCATCACTGATTATTCATCAGCTCCACTTTAGTCTGCCTTAGGTGCTGTGAAAAGCCTCCAGGTTGCTGAGTTTGCTAACATACATTCAAGACAAAGCCTAAAATTCCTGGAAAAAAATAGGATAAATAATAGACAACTCTTGCCGGACATTTTGTTTAGTTATCTGTAACACATAGGCCTATACTTTAATGTATTGGAATTGCAGGATCTTTTAAAAATCCCATAAAATCCCCTAGTTCTCTCACCTAACTCCTTCATGCTTTTTATTTGGCTTTGGACAGCAAAATGCCATCTAGTACTGGAGAAACAAGTAAGCTTTTCAGACATAATGATATGCAGGAGCAGGATTTACAGAACAATTTATTAGTGAGGATTTCCAGTTAAAGAAAGTTACTGAAGAGATGAGATATGTGCAAACCCCAAGACCTTTAAATGCAAATATTCCTTGATCTTTATTTGTGGCAGAGGAAGTCATCTCTCTTCTATCTTCTCACACTTGCTATGGAGACCACAATTCAGTATGCACCTCCTGCCCAGGTAATTTATCTTCTGGGCTCTTCCACCCTCCCCAGTCATTTTCCACCACTCCCCAGTTACCAATGCTCATATTCCCACATGGGTGCTAAATCCCATCAGTCTCTGTCAGAAGGATAAGGATGGAAGGGGATTTCTTTGATCTCCAAGACTCTTTCATGGGTCGTTTGAGAGGTGAGGATGGAAGAAGGTGAAGATTTCCAGTTTATCAGCAAGGTGTTGATGGCCACCAGATTGCTGGGAACATAATAGAGGACATTCTTTGGGGAAAAAAAAAAAAAGAAAAAAAAAAGAGAAAAAGAAGTGCTTTGCAGGCCAGCACTAAGTTGTTAATGAGCTCCTGGTGTCAGTTCATAGGGTGCAGGGGCTATACATAAGCAGGTGGCTCTGCAGTGACAAACAGCCCCTAGGGTTATCTACTTACAAGTGAGTTGTACAGCTCCTGTCCCTGAAATATTTGCATCCTCAGTATGTGAGCTCACGTTAGTGTTACAGAGTTCACAACGTGCTAGGCATATTTCCAGAAATATTGACCCACCTTACAAACTGTGAACCAGAGAAAGTGGTTTCTGTTAGAGCGCCAGAGGAGCCACAGGCTATTTCATGGAGTGGCCCAGAGTCCTGGTAGTGGTGGCTCGTTTGCCTTGTGGCCATCTGCAAAACAGGCTGCTCAGAAGTCACCCCTCTTTGATCTCTCCAAATGTGAAGGTGCTACACGTGCACAAATGCTGCAGGTAGCTGCGGTTTGCCTGTCATAGTAAAGAGTACTATAGCTCAGGTACAGGGTGCCGACGTGTAAGTCCCCTGAAATGATACAGAGGGACAGAGTTAAAAGTACCTATCCAACCCTTGTTCTAAGTTTCCCAATTTGATGGCAAACCTGACTTTTCCATGCTCCTAATTTGCTTTTTGTCTCTTCCGATCCATCTACATCACATCCCTTGCAATTGTATCACACTTCCTTTCACTGTATGCCAATAATATTCCAAAGGCTTGCAAAATCCTCATTCCTGATTGTTTACCTGCTTTGTACAGCATCTCTGCCTTTCTTAAGAAAGCAATTCTGCTATAGCCTCCTTCTGTTAGACAAAATTATGCAAATTGCATAGATTAAATTGCTGTATAATGGTTGATCAGCTTTTCCTTATTGTTTGCCATTTGTTACACAGGATTTGTGTGCATTTAAGAGTTTTATGTGTTTAATAGTTATTTAAGAGGCTTAGCATAGCTAATACCTTCAAGCAATTCTGTCCCTGCAGACTACAGAGAAGTAAAGGCTACCTCTGTCATCGTTGGGTTGGACTCTGGGAGTATTAATGGTTGTTTTAAAAGCCTGAGTGGTAAAGGAGCTGGGGAGAAGATGCACCTACTGCTGATGTTGCTTTGAGAGTGTGCTGTTGATTACCAAAATGACCTCTGTCCCTCTGCTGATAAAAAGAGCTACAAAGCAGACCCAGCTCCAACTGGTGGAACTGGCCCTGCAGGATGTGAGTCTCCAAATTCCACGTAGGGCAATTACAGCCTGTTTCCACTCATATACGTGCAAAGCTTGGGTTCGCTTTTGTGCAAGCATGGGCTCCTATTCCAGCTCGAGGCTGGTTGCAAGCGAGCACATAGGCATCTCCTCTCAGTTGCCAGATCTTGTTTCTCGTTAACATGTTGCCCAAGCATTAATCATATCTCAAATCCCACGTGCCCCTGAGCAGACTTCCCCTCCCAGCTGCCTCCTCCCCATTCCCTGATAGACAGACTTTCACCTCTCCCTCACTCCTTACACACCCTTGATCTTTTCCAAGAGCTGCAGCCCCACTAGAGCAAGCAGGCAGGGAACAATGAGCGGCTTGCTGGCTTTTCTGCTTCCTTGCCAGTTGTGTAGCTGAGGCCACTCCAGTGCACTCAGCAAAACACACAGAATCCATGCAATACCTACAGCTTTTCTGTAAGCAATTAACTGAAGAAGTCAGGTTTGATTTTATTAAGCAAATTAGCCTTTTACTATTGAGTTATACACACCGTTGAGAAAACAGAGAGTAAAGTAAATATGTTCTTGAAAAGCAACCCTTCTCCCATGTAGCCCCAGAGAGTAGTACTCACACATTTGCCCACTGCAAACAGATGGGCCATTTTCTTGTGTCTCTATTAGGTAATAAGCTCAAGCTGTGAACAAATAAAGCAGAAAACACCCAATATGCCAATGTGTTAATTTTTTCTTCCTGTAGGTGTCCCTGTAGATTGCAAAAATGAGTCAGACCCAACTTTTTAGTTTCTCATTTCTCACTAACAGAGAAAAAGACAAGTTATAACCTTTTTCCTGTGCAAAATAAACTGACCGTTTTTCACAGTAACACATATATAAAAGTTGTTGGTTAAGCCACAAGTGAGAAACAACAAAACTAGCCCTAACAGCTTGATAGGTTGTTTGTATATGTTATCTTTTTAAGATAGCTGGATTCTCCTTTAAGACATTCAGCTCTATACATGTTCCTTACCAACCCTAAGTTTTAATGATATGCCCAGAACCAGTGTCCCTAATGTGCATATGAATGAATACACACAGTATATATAATTATTTGTCATTTTCATGGCCTTTCTTGCATGTGCTGCTTGATGTACTTCACTGGGGTATCGCTCAGGACAGAATCTGACTCAGGCTGCACAGACCATATAAACTAGTAACATGTATGAATGGTTCATCAATGCTTTTATATAGAAGACTGTTTTCCTGCTTGTATTGGAACTGCCAGGAGGTTTCCATAGGGAACAGAATGGAAGATAGAAGCCTTTAAAGAGGTCTAGATATGGGCTTAAACCAACAAAGATTCGATATATTTTTCCAAGGTACTCAGTCAAACCTGCATTTTTATTTAGTTTGCCTAGAAAGCCTTTGTCCTTGCAGGGCTGGATTATTCAGCCCAAGGAAGAGTGAAGTGCTGAGTGCCACGGGGATTTATTTGTGTACTTCCCAACACAAATCCAGCAGTTCTTAATGCACTCAGACCTATACTGTAGAGGTATAAAGGTGCTTCTCTTCCTTCAAAGTCTAACCTGATTAGTCACTCCTATGACTCTTAATTTACCACTATCAAACTACCTTTCCTATTGTTATAACCCTTCTTTCTTTCATGAAGGCTCTTTGGAAGCTTTTCACATACTTGTTAAATGCTCTTGGTCACAAATCCTTCTCAGAGTTCCCTTGATCATGTCATTGCTATGGTGTAAAATTGAATTACTTTTACAATGCATGCTGTACTCTGGCAAAGTGAAGCCTTTTCCCACAATTAACAGTGGTGGAAGGCCTCAAAAATAAATGAATAAAGGAGGACAAAAAAAGTGAATTTTCATTAAAAGGAGAAATAAACCTTTTTCTTGAAATGTGGGAAGACAAGCTAAAATATGTGTCAGTTAGTAACGTTATCTCAATGTTTCAAGAGAGAAATAGATTGACTTGGTGGGGAGGGGTTAGTAACAGCAAAAAAGAAAGCATTTGCAGTTTGTTTAGATTTCTTTGGTGGTGGTTATAGACCAAATCTTATCTCCCACAAAGAATCGAGAACATGAGCAGTTTCTTCATTGCTGAAAATGGCTGTGGGATGTCATAGGGTTGCAGACCACAAAGTTAGTTCTCATCCTTATTTGTGTCCTTTTTACCGGATTGGACCTAAATGAGTGAGGTTTTTCAAACCAGAAATAAGTATTAAAACCAGACAAGCATACTCAGAGCATACTCCTCCTACCCTCAAAAGAACCACTCCCACATACCCCTTCCTGGAAAATGAACTAGGCTTCATTATTCCTATTGTATCAGCTAAATAAAGGACTTTGATTAGCCCTGCTTTTTCCAGGTTCCAGGTTTATAACACAGTACACTAACAAGCCTGCACTGGCAGTCCGTTGCTTCATGCTGGAGATAGCAGAGTGCCCCTTGGAAGCTCAAGCACCACCTCAGGAGAGGTATGAAACTCATGCAGCAAAGCACAAGGACATGCCTAACGTCTCGCTTGAGTTCAGCATGGTCCTCCACTGATCCTGTTGACCAACTATTTTACCTGGTGTCAAAAACTCAGGCTAATTTTCCTTTCCCCTCAGTTTCTGGTGCATGACCTGCTCATTGTTATTATACTTATCTCTGAAGCTCCTGCTCTTTGCTGTCACAGCTATAGTGGCTTCCTTCAGCTTCAGGCCTTCATGTACTTGACAGCACATCCAGTTCTGGAGCCAGTGGGCTGGGATGGGCAGGACCTCATGGCCAGTGAAGAGTGCAGCTAGCCCAAGTCCTAGCTGGAGAGGATCTAGATGCACCCATTCTTGTCTTTGGTAACTCGGACCCAGTCTCAAATGCCCACAAAGTCCTAGTTCAGTTGAAGACAGTCCTGAGTGGTTTCAGTCCTGCCTCTGCTGTAAAAGGGTTTGTGCTGCCATGTCACAGGGTATTCACCTTCCACTGGTAGTTGTGCTCAGAGGTATATGTTCTGCTAAAACCATACTTTCATGGCGAGAGCTTGCGTCCTGCCTAGCAGGGTGATTTCACTGTATTGTTACCAGGAAACTTGTTTGTGGGGAGCTGCTTCCACACTGGCAGCCCTGCCCTGCCCTAGCATGCGGGCAGAGCACATCTGGGGAGATGTGATCTCTCTGTTGCTCAAAGGGATTCCCAGTTAACCAAGCAGCAAGAAGAACAATAGCATCCTTTTGACTTGCATGGTTTTCATCTTTCTTTTGCTTGGATTTTCTAAGGCAGGCTGTGAATACTGAAGTGTCACCACTTGCACTTAAAGACTTTGCAGGTGATAGCGTGATGCTTGTTCACACCAGTATGAGAGGAACCCCACAGCAGGAAGTCAGCTCTTTCAGACCTCTTTAGAAATGTGTGATAATCTTATAGAGCATCAACACTTTCTCCCTCCACTCTCTCCCAGACTCTAATTTCTCTTAAACAAGGCCATGTTAGTCCGTATGTTTTGATGTTCCTGCTGACATAGCTCTCCTTTCTCTAAATTTGCTCTGTTTCACACCTCACTATCCCATATCATTGCACTATTCAGTGCTTTAGGAACAGGTTTATGTGTTCAGTCTACACTTTCCCTGTCGTGTTGCACTGTCTGTGATGCTTTTTTCCATCTTTTGGAAAAGGCACACTTGGTGGTAGATATGCAGGCCTTTTTATACTCTTTCATTTTTCTTCTCTTCCCAACCCTCATGTCTTGCCTTATCTATAAGCATTGGTCCATATTTAAATTTTGTACTTTTGCAGTTCCTCCTGTGCAAGACCAGTCAGATCTATTTGTTTTTTGTACCACAAACAGCTTTTTTAAACCAAATATCCCAATTCTGAACAGTTTTCCAGGAAAGGAAATCCCCATGTTCAAGTCTGTCTATGAAATGAGTTAATGACAATTTGAATGTGAATCCACATCCCACAGGAGCACACTTACCACCAAAATGATGTATGTATTTGTTTCAATTACCAATCCACCAAACAACCTTTGAAAGATTGTTTTATCTTGATGTGCAATGAAGTTGAAGGATCTGAGAAGAGTTTCCTGCCCAACTCTATTTATATCACTGTAGTAGCTGAGTGTCTCTCAGAGGCTGATTAATTTGTTCATGCATTCCTGCAAACAAGACAGTAAAATAAGAGCTTGGGTTTAGAGTTGGGCAATAAAGACACAGAGGACAGGTTAAGCAATTTTCCCAAGGTCACACTCAAAATAAGAATGTGCTCCCCTGCAAGACATGACCAAAACTGTGCTGAAAATCAGCAGGGAGAGTCCTGTCATTGTCCCTGGCTCCCCACATGCACACACTGGGTTCCCTGTAAAGGATACCAGGTTCCCAGGCTGCTTTTCATTTAGTTTAAACATTGTATGCTAATACTTTTACACATCTTATTAATCCCAGTGAAGATCAGTATTTCCTTCTTTAGTGCAACTGGGATGTGCTAAAACCCAGCAGGGCTTACACACCACATGTGGGCCTTTCTTAAGAAGCTCAGCTGTAAAAATAGTTCTCATCACACTTTGCAAAGTGTTAAGTACAGCAGACATTTGGTGAAGTGTACTCCTGGACTGGACCAAGTAGTTGTCAGTCATGCTAAAAACCTGTTCTCTCATTCAAACAGAGGCCACCAAAATGGCTTTTGAATAAGAACTCACTGGGCTTTCTTCACTCTTTCACCTTGTCAGGAAATCTGTGTGAACTTCCCTCCCCTCCATTTGCTTTCCTTCCCCTTTCTCTGCTGTCATTTATCAGCTGGGCTATTTTCTTCAAAGTACCTTCTAAATGTCACAACCACCAAATAACCACAGCAAATAATGGAAATGCCCTAGTAACCCTTCCCAAAGCACTTATATACCAACTCTGAATAATCTGACCTGCTCTCATTCTTGGGAGCACATTTCACGGTAGTGGCAGAGGAAAGGGAACGGTTTTAAGATTTTGTTCCCTTTTCTCTTGGTTCTCTTTTGATGTAAGACAGCTCTACAAACATGAACTAGAAAAACCCTACAGCCCAAACCAAACACCCTCAAAAGCAGTGTGCCAGCTAATACAGAATGAGGAACATTCCCATGTTGAATACTGTTGCACATGCTTCACTGTGTCCCACTGATTGTAAGAAAACTACTTAAAAGTCCTCAAGGACCTGTAAAACAAATGATCTCTAACAATAAAGGACTTGGGCACAGCAAAGGTGTGCACATGTTCATCTTTGAGCACTGAGTTTCACCTGGGAGACACAGTCTGTAGTATAGTATAGGATTTCAGGCAGAAATCCAACTCTTAATTTAGTTTTTAAAAAACAGGAGTTTTTCAAAGAGCCATGAGAACTGTTGTTTTGCTGATTTTTTCCCAATATATCAAAAGACACTTGCTCTAAAGACTCACACTAATAGGCATTTAACCATGTTAAAATATGTTAAGATACTTGACTAATCTTGGCGTTTCTGTATAATTTCTTTCAGTGTTGGTTCAAGTTCTCATCTCCCAAAGAAGCTTATATCTATCCCTCTCTTTGATCACTGACAAATATGAATGTCATAGTATTTTGTATTTCAAATGTGCCTGAAGCAATATCCTCAAATCAGCTCCCACTCAAGGTCTGAAATCAAATCCTTAAGTCAGCTTTGAAGATGATCTCATTGCAGGTCCAACAAGACCTCTGGATCTAATCTAGATCAGGGTTTTGGTCTCTGCCCTCTTTCTCTTTTACAGGGACAGAACAATACTGAATGCATTGTCTTTCTCACAGTAGTCTTCCCTCCTTCCCTTCAGGCCTTTCACTGTACTTACTCTTTTACTGTACTTACTCTTTATTTGCCTTACTCTAAAACAAGCAACACTGACCTTATCTGTCACCAGAGAGACACTTCAAACCTAGCCAAGTTACTCACTCTGACTTACAGGTCAGGAGCGAGCAGAAGTGTTGAAATGCAATTCAGCTCTCAGAGGTGTGGGTTTAGACATACACTTATCTGTTCACACATAAGCTCCTTCTGAACTGCTTTGCATCTACAGAAAACAAAACTGCGGCACTGACAGTACAACCAAACCAAAGTCTTGGTGCTTTCCTGGACCTGGCTGGAGTCCACAAGTGAAGGAAATTCAAAAGAAAGATCAGCTCCACAAATTAAGCTAGCTATGCAATCAGGTCATGAAGAGAAAAATTGGATCCCAGCTGTGAAACTGGAGGACTGACACAACACTCCTGCCTGCAGGTCTGTTTCCAGGTCTGCACTGGAAACTCCTCTCAAATCAGCTACAGCAGCCAGGAATTGGAGAAGATTCCTTCTCTTACCACTGTGATTTTGTCAGGAGAAGCCCTTGTTTAGGTACAACTAAATCAGCTGAAGGACTTATTGCTAATTCTGCTCGGAAATTGAGCAGGAACGATACCAGACAGAGGATGTGACGGCTGGTAGCTGGGGGGTTTGCCAACACGGTTTGGAGAATAACTATTCCAAGATCCCCTCTGAAGCACAAAGCCTTGTTCTCCTCGTTGTGCAGTCACAGGAGCTATCTGCCTCCCTGACACCACGTGGCAGTATATTCCTCTGGTTAATTAGAAGCAGCATAAGCAGGAGATGTTTGTATGACCAGCCCCCTCTGTGTCTTACACAACTACTAAGCAGACAAATTGGTCTTGTGGTTGATGGCACTGTCCCATTTTGCCAGAAATGTGTTGCTGCAATACCCATGCTGTTTGTGTGGTGTAGCCCTTTGTCTCTCACCTGTCACCTGTTTGTGGCAAGGACTATGTGAGGATTTGTGTTGCCCAGTATGACATGGCTCCCCTATCAGCTGTGGTTTCTGAACGCTTACACAAACAGTTGCTAATGATAAGAGGTCCTCTGTCCTCAGTTTATAAAATAAGAAAACAGTTAAAAGTTTCAAATGGTCAGCTCTGGCTTTTGCTGAAACAATGGCAAAATGGTCAGTGGAGTTTGAAGGAAGGAGGCCCAAGCTCTTCAGGTGTGCTGTCACCCACCTACCAACCCTTGTCTCCTCCATTTTCCTTGCAGCCTCTTTGGCTGCATGCAGCTCTTCACTCAACTGTTAATATACTGAAGGTCATAACTTTCTAAGCTGCCCTTTTGTCTTCACCGTGGGATTTACAAGCTCAGCTCACTCCTTCTGGTGATCTGATTTCCATGTGTATGAGATGAGGTGAGAGCATGGCCATTTCAAAGCCTCGGAAATGGACCTTCAGCACTGGGATGCTGAAGGAGGGCAAGGGATTCAGCATGAGAATGTTATCCTAACACCTTGACAAGAATGGGAGCCCTCCTGCAAATGTTTATTCAGAGGCAGAGGGATGGCCTAGTTTGGCAGCATTTTATTTTTCACTCCTAGGAGTGTGAAAGGAGGGCACCCAAAGAAATTTAGAACTTGTAATTCCCCTCATTAGACCTAGAAGATGCTACAAAGTTGTGGAAAAACAAAAGGCTTTTTACATGAGGGAGGGAATTTTCTGCTCACATTAAGCTTAAACCTGAAGTTTGTTCCTCTGTGTTCAGAGAAAATTCAGACAAAAAGTTAATGTCAATAGGAGACATATCAGAAAAGAGCAATGGGATTTTATACAGGCCATGGCTTTCAAAGTTAAACAGGATCCTTCTTGTTTGTGGCTGACAATGCTCAGCAGCCTGACACAGTACAACCACAGAGCTGTGCAAGAGGTAAGACACCCAATGAGATCAGCAAACCTGGTCAAGCAATGAAAGTTACCATCTGCCTAGCAAAAGCTGTGAGTACTTATCTGGTGTTCCTGAAAGAGCACATGGCATATTAATTAGTGTCAGACACTAATGAAAGGCTGGCTCAGTGATTACTGCTGAACCAAAGCCGTGGCTCTTCCTGCTGCTGCTCAGCGTGTGGTGCAGGAGAATGCGGAGAACGGTCTTGTGTTCAGGTCACCCTGACCTGGTCTCAGCAGTGCCCTGGGAGATACCTTTGGCTTTCAGTAGTCTCTTTCATGTTTTCCCTCTATAACAAGAGCAAGGCACATAGTTTTTCATATTAATGGATCACACCTTTCTCCTGGATGAGTACACATATGGGATATTTCTAAACGTTTTGTCCAACTTTAGGATAGAGTTTTGCAAAAAACCAAGCCTCTTCTTCCCATCCCTTAGCAGACAATTTTGTAAGTATATGTGACATACGTAGAATGACAGCCAAATATAATCAGAGCAAACTGTATCTAGACAGGTATATTTCAGACCCAGAAAGCCCATTAAATTTTTCTGACCTGAACACTTGTGTGTCCTAAGCATCCTCAGCCATGGAACTTTAGCCTATTCCTCTGTACTGAGCATGGCTTTCACTTTGGAAAGATGATAAATTGCTGTGCCCCACTGGAGATTTAAAGCAGTTAAACAGACAGCATGGCCTTGACCTGTTTCTCATACATTTCACACAGGTGAGTTCACCCAGTTTTTAAAGTTTACCTGTCAAAGATAAGCATTTTACGGTAGTTTCCTGTTTTAACCACCAGCCTCTGGCTACCTTGTGTTACAGAGTCACGCTTCTCTACTTCCATTTACTCCAGTGAGTCCATCCCAGGAGCATGCTTCTGGCCAAAGCTGGAACAGCTGAGGAGGACCTGAAGTAATAGGCCTAGCACAGCATCTTGAGCTTATTGCCCAACCTTTTAGGACAACTGAATGAGATTAACATATTCATCTGTACATCAGAAGATGGTGGCACATACTTCTAATTTGTGTTAATGTTACTAGGACTACCATGAGCAAGTCCACTTTTATGGAGCAATGTGTTGGCAAGTGACAATGTATTACTATATTTATTTTTCAAGATAAAAGCAGCCCACTTAGTTAAGTCTACAGGCATGAGTGTCCATGTTCAGATGTCACAGCAGACTATTTTTAAATCAATATAAAATGTATTTTAACTTCATGAAGAAAACTAGCTTGGTAAGTCAAAACCTTTTTGTGTCCCATAGATGGTAACAATTACAGACTTCCTTATTTGGAAGAGCAACAGGTCCCAGGGAGAGATTTCCAGTGAACTGGCAGAGCTCTGGGGCTCTGCAACAAGCCCTCTCTCCCACTGCTCCAGATAAGACTGCAGGAAGACAGTCTGGTTTCATCCTAACACTCTCTGAGCTGCCCATTTCTACTAGCCAAAGGAAAAACAGCAGTCCCCAAGGGCAGGTTTGGGTCTCAAGTGAGCTGAATAACCCTCTTAGAGAGATTCTCTTTCCTTTATCTTGAGCAGAAGTGAAGAGTACAGTGAAGCTAACTGAGGTAACACTCACCTCAGGTAACCAAGCCACCAAAAATCAGGCTTCTAGCTCATGTCAGCACTTCAGGCTCCCTTCACAGTCAGAGACAAAGCAGGCACCTGTGGGAGACACTTTCCCCACCTATTTTAGGAGAGGCTGAACTGCCCTCTGGAAATACCAGCTGTGTCCTGACTGGCAAGTGAAGGAAGACAGACTAACAGTTTGGATCTGCAGCAGCCCAGCTTCCAGACAGCTAATGCTGGGTCGGTGCCCTTAGGCATCACAGGTTAGATGCTGCCAGTTAGTTGATGGGAATTAGGGCCAAATACATTTGTCAGCTTCAGAGAGAAGCTTCACGTTTTCTGTCTTAAAATGCTTCTACAAAGAATCAGAAAAAAATAGCAGAAGAGATTAGATCATATTGCTGTCTATCTGTTGGACAATTATATTTTAAAGTTGAATCATCTTCAGTTATGTGCGGGCAAAACAAGAGCAATCAGAAACAGCTGCAATAATTTTAGTTGTAGCACTAAAACTTAGAGCCTGGGCTAAGGTCTTGCATACACGCTGGTCACTCTGGCTAGTGCTATACTCACCAGCATCTTGGAAGATCAGATGATAAGCTTGCACATCCACATGGAATTTTCCGCAACAGCCACAGGCAAGACTTACTTCAGTGATCCAAGATCGAACTTCCTATCAAGGCATTTCAATTCCCATATTCCTGAAGACAGAGCACAGCTGGCTACTGCTTTTGGGGGCAGTAAAACTACATGGAAAATTCAGGTTGTAAATTTAAAATACAAATAATTATAATTACAAGCCCCAAACCCCTCTGAATTCCATGCCTGACTAGCAAGAATTACATGCAATCAACTGATAGTGAATGTAAGAAGCATTATACTTTCTTTGCAATGTTATGAAGAAGCATTCCTGATTTCTTTATAAATTATCAATTTCAGCTCATATCTGAAGATAGTGTCAGGCAACCTGAACTGGTGGTCTGATCTGGTGCAGCAAATCCTACTTTGTTTTTATTTTAGCCTCTTTTTTTCCGCCGCCAATAGTTGATGTTTGATATGCAGAGCACTGGGATAATTATCACTGCATCTGTTTTCTCTATTACAGGCTGCATTTTTAGCCATATAATCACTTACAATTGGATGGAGGATTCTCAGAGTGTGTTTACCAAAGAAGTGTATTGAGAGGCATCTGTTTCATTTAGTCTGGAATGAAAAAAAATAAAAATAAAAATTGAATACTTACCCTGGAGCACTACAGAAATTATGCCACATACTAAAGTCCAGGCTACTTACTACACTATTAAATCAATATTTAATGCCTCCTTGTTAAATATACTAACCTTTCCTGCACCAGACATGCCCAGATTTCATGAGCATCCTTGCCAACACTAGGAAGCAACTGATGCTAACCAAGAATAGAATAGAGCAAAATTTAATTCTGAGAGTAAAACCAGCTTGTATTTTGCACTGTTATAATAAGCAAACTCTAATTATGTGCACTAAGCAAAGCCCTGGCTTGCAGAAGCTCTGTGCAGACTGCAAAAGCTCTGAAGGGCAGGAGATGTTTGATTTGACAGCTTCTGCTAAAGAAAATAAAAATAAATACTTACATGGAACATTCACATAACCCCTTGCTCATTTCAGAGTCTGTGGTTTGCAGATCACTGCAGACAAACTAAAATTGCAATACTTGGCTAAGTGAATTCCCACATATCTGTCTTAAAGTCTTGTTGTTCTTTGAAGAGGAAGTTTCAAGTATTAAAACCATCTTTAAAATCTTTATGAGACAGTATGACAAGGTACTCTGTTCTTGTAGAGATATGGAAAACCAAAGATCTGTATTTTTTTCCAGCTTTCCTTATACTACTAGTAAAATACCCTTGTACATGAAGAGACTCTCCTCTCGCCCATCCGTTCTCCTGTCACCTCTCATTTCCCTCCCAGTTCCTGGCAGAGTAGCCAGCAGAGAAGGACCTCGGGCTGCAGAGCAAAGACATCCACTGTTTGAGATGCTACTTCACAGGTCTCAGGCATGTCTCAGCTGTGCTCCATGCCGTTTAGCCTGCTTGTAGAGGTGTAGAGGTCCCAGGTCCTAAGCCTGAAGGATCAGACAGACAAAGTTAAAAACACTTCTGCTGGGGACACTCAGCCTCTACATGCCTGCTTATGTTCTTGTTGCACTTCTTTGATATTGTGGTAAATTGCTTCTTTCCATAGCTGCCTCCTAGAAACAAACTACCAAACAGATTTCTGATTGCTAACAAGTAATTATCCAATGCAGAGGTTGCTTTGTATGGGTTTTACGTTTGCATTACAGCTCTGGGATGTATGGTGACTTCCAACAGGATCTGGACCTATCTACCTATCTGTCTGTCTATCTATCTACCTACCTACCTACCTAACTACCTACCCACCCACCCAGAGCTACCAGCATTAACTGGTGTTAATGAAACACTGCATAATATTTCAATATTTAGAAAACCCAACAGCATGAGGTCAGATTTAAATAAAAACACGTTTCAAAGTCATAAAAATGGCTATCAAAGATGGACTTGTCATTACTCTCTCAGCTGGCTGCTGTCAGTGCGAAGAACTAAGCATTTCCATTTTTTAATGCCATGTAAATTATACTGCTGTGTTGTGATACATCAATTAAGTTCTTTGAATAAATTAATCAGAAAATTCTGTAAGGATGCTTCTTTGCTTTCTAAAACGAAAAAATAATAAACCTAAACACAAACCCCGGCTTTGTGTTTATCTGGTGGTTTGTTTTCCTCTGGAGTTAATTCATGGGTTGAAGTCTCCATGCATACATACTCACACATGTAAATAAGGAATGAAAAGCTTAACATTTGGTGTGAAAGGCCTAAAAACACTTCTCATAATTTAACTTAATAGATGTTAGCATCATGCCAACTAAATAAAGTGCCTTACACACATTTAGATGAAGCATCAGTTTTGCAGCTGACTGACTACTGCTCCATTATTTCTACTAATTACATATTTATCTGCCTTAAGGAGCAGTTTTACTATTGATTCAACTAGAAACAGCTTGCACAAAGCCAGAAATAAAGCAGCATTATGAAGTCAGACTTTTACATGCAAATACAGGACCCAGTTAGCAGGGTATAAAGCAGCAGAGTCATGTAACTTCACTGAGAGCTTGCACCACCTCATGACACAATCAAAATTATTTCATCTCAGATTTTAACATGAAAGCAGACAAGTTGGTTAAAGTCAGATGAACTTATGAATAACACAGTATGTATGAACATCATCTGGTTAGTGTAAACACAGCAGTGCTACACAAAAGAACAAGAGTCTGATTCACAAGTGCTGAGTATCATCAAAGCTCTCATCATGGCATGAAGAGCTTCGGTCCTTTGTAAGGGAGTAATGTTGTGTTTTGAACAGAGCCTAATTTCTCAAAAACTAATAGACTCTTCTCTCTGCTTTAGTATACACAGAATGAGCTGAGATCAAATCTTGGTTATGCCTGAGTTTTGCTGTCGCATGATCCTATGTTAAAACATTGTAAGAGTCAACACCCTTCCTACCTAATCCTTGATTGCTTCATCCAACTTAAATACTGATTTTTACTTTAAATCCTGAATTTTATTTATTTAAATTAAATTAAACTATGATTTTTAATGCATACAGCTTCTCAGGAAGCTATGAGGCTCTGGCTATCTGAGGAAATGAGTGCAATGTTTATCTGTTGCACAGAGCTCTCAGATGCTGGTTTTGCTCAGCCAATCTCCAGGTGTAATGTGCTTTCACTAACTAATAAAAGGTGCATCCTATCCCTTCTCTCCTCTGAACAACCACACAAAGCAACAAAAAAAAAAATTGAAAAATGAAGCATCATCAAATGGCATGAATCCAAATCTCACCTGGCATGGGCCAAAACACTGATGTTGAAAGCCTATGGAGTTGCACTGATTTATGCAAACAAAGAGCTTAGATGCTGAACTGCTACAATGGCATGCCCATCCTCAAAATCAGTCCCTGTAATGTGCTCCAAAGGAAACAACACAGCCAGGTCAGGCAGCACAAGTCAAGGTCTTGCTGGAGACGAGAAAGTGTGAGGCTACCTTATACTTTCTTTCTTTCTTTCTTTC
>VZRW01009597.1:198773-281313 GCA_013398125.1 Aegotheles bennettii
TTCTTTCCTTCTTTCCTTCTTTCCTTCTTTCCTTCTTTCCTTCTTTCTTTTTCTTTCCTTTTTTCCTTCTTTCTCTCTCTCTCTCTCTTTCTCTCTCTCTTTCTTTCTCCCTTTTTTCTCTCTCTTTCTTTCTCTCTCTCTCTCTTTCTCTTTCTTTCTTTTAATATATAATTAGTTTATGCGTTTAGGGATTTTGACATCTAGCATATGAAAAGTATGTATGTGATTCCTGTATGCAAATGGAGAAATGCTATATATTGTATATAGGTGCTGAAACTGTGTGCGTGCATATGTGAGTAAATATGAATACATGTTGTATATTTTCAAGGGAACACAGGAGTGTTTGTTTTGGAATAATGAACAGAGCACCAAGTGGTGGGGGCACAGAAAAGTCTCCCCATCTTCTTGCAAAACCAGGCACTGTCTATACTGCACTCTGGCAAATAATAAGCATTAATGCTGTTAAACAATATGTGCTTGAAGAAAAAGGATGGATGGATGGATGGATGGATGGATGGATGGATGGATGGATGGATTAAGGGAGGGGAGGCTTGTAAATATTGCCCACAAAACATTCAGTACTTCTTTCACAGTGCAGTATGAAAGCCAGACTAAATTAGCAGTCCACTTCCCCCACTCTCCTTCCCACTCAAGTCCTGTCTGTTTACCCTCAGTAATGACAAAACGTAGACAACTGTCTGCTAGGACTGTGGTGACATTGGCACACACATACCAGACAAGCAGAATGTTGTGGGAAACAGAGATTGAAGCGTCTTGATATACGAGAAACAATTATCATGGGAATTGTTGTTTCTCAATGCAACAGCTATAATAAATAGTTGCCATATGCTAAGCACAGATGCCTCCTTGAAAAGCAGCCTTGTAATGGCACAGCCCATGTTCTCAAGAGTCTGGGGCTTAGATGAAATGATTGGCTTTTCACTAGCAGAGCTGCTATCCCAAGGAAAGGTATCTCAGGCCACTGAAGGGCTTAGGGGGGAAAAAAGGCTCAGTAACAGCTTTGTGTTTTGCTGGTCGGTTTTGCAGGGGAATCTGAAGCCAAACCATCAGGTGAGAGAAACTGGGATACCTCTTGGTAACATGGATTTCACCTCTGCTTGCTTCTCAAAAACCAGACAAACAGAGAAGCACAGAAAAGCTTTTAGGGGAAGAAGTACTAGTTGCTTGCTTTACACACGTATCAGAACTGGAAGAGGATTTGATGCACTGCAGGGGTCTCAGGCTTTGTTTCATTTCAGGACTTACGAGTGGAATGTTTCATACACATATATGCATGCACATGCACACAGATGCACATATGCATGTATTTTCATCCATATATCACAAGATTGTTTGGTCAGTCTAGACAGGAAAAAGTTATTTTTGTAGCAGAGGAAGATAAAGAAGCAAATGGAAGACTGTGAGGTTCTTCCACCTATTTCAGTAACAGATCACAGGAGGCTTGTGCTGTTAAACACAGAAAGCAAAATAAACCAAAAACGTAACAGGTCAAAATAAACCAGGCAGACCAACTTACAGAGTTGTTACAACAGTTACAATAGTCTTGTTTTTGCACCTGCCTAGATCCCGAGTTCTTTAAAGGCATATCTTCCATGTGTTCCCAAAATCCTACAGGTACATCTCCAGCATTTACCCCTGCACAATGCAAAGGCTAGATTGTCAAATTTAGGTGCCTAAAAAGGCAAAGAGATCCAGGACAATTAAATGTCTGAAGGCATCTAATTATCAAATTTCAGTGAGAAAAAAATAGATTCTTTCCCCCCCCCCAAAAAAAATAAACACAACAAAAAAACCCACAGAATAAACCCCCCAAAAACCCCGAGGTGTTTTTTTTTAAATCTTATTTGTATCACTGGGCATCAAAAACTTATATAAAAAAATCTGTCTCTGTATTCTTCAAGATTTTACAGCACTCAGCAGTCTCAACCCTTGCACTATGCTACAAGCAGCTATTAATAAATTCTACTTCTTTACTTGTACTAAAATGGGATTACAGTCTCAGTCTGGGCATCTAGGTGTGATTGTAACAGAGACATTTGTTTGATGCTCAGGAGTTCACTGCCAGCACACACAAGAGTTGACTCTCCAGCAGACTCCACTAAGTGAGAAAACTGGGTGAAAATCTAAACCTGCCAATGATCCCTGTGCGTGTGTCACTTTAAGAGCATGGCAGGGCATATATTTGAAAGCCAGCTGTAAACCCCTTAGATAGGCTTTGGAAAACGCCAACCCATCATGCACAGCAGATGCTGGCTTCATAAATGTCACAGAAGGCAATGATGTAACCTGCTGTACTCTTTGGCTGATATAATTTGTGTGTGCTATCATACAGAATGTTAATAGTTTTTAAAATACATTTTAAAAAGTGTTGACCAAATTAATATAACATGTTGCAAAAATCTTGGCTAGTTTTTCATTTCTCCTATGACTAACATATGACAGTGATTAACAACTAAGAGAAATTTCCAATAACTTTTCAAATTTTTCATTCATACAGTCCCTTTTAATCAGAATGTTTCTTTTATCTGAATTCAGTTGTATGTTTTGTTAAGAACTGTAACTTCAACAATACCAGGAACTTCCTTATTATTATCCTATTTATGCCAAGGATTCTGGTTGCTACCCCCCACTCCTATCCCAAATTTAAAGGAAAGTGGAAAAATGTTAAGGAAAATTAAACCCTGCCGAGTGGTTGCTATACATTTTGAATAGCCTGTTTGTGCATTTATTATACATACATACATACTACATGAACCTTTTATTGGCCAAATTTGTATCTAGTGTATGTTTATCAAACAGCCCCCCCCCTCCAAAAAAAATGTTTTCATGCTATTTTCAGCTCTTGCTGCATTTGCAGCAACACTTACAAGATGGCTGGATAAAGGACAAATGCTCAAGTGTTCAAGATTCTTTTTTTAACATATGAAGGCTTTATGGCCTCACACTTGGAGTTATCAGAAGTTCCCCTGTTTCCAAGGTCTTTCTGGGCTCTTACTGAAACTTTTGAAATTAATTGTTTTTTAAGCTGACTTATTGGTCATTAAAATTAACAAAAAAAACCACTAGGATTTTTCTTACCAGTCTTGCTATTAGCCTATTAAACATATTGTACAATCATGACAATATCAGTGTTCAAGCTATTTCAACTCTGTGAATTCCACAGCATGGTTTTATCTGAGGGATGTATGGACCCTCACCCCGCTGTTGCACCTAACGGCTGACAGAGCAGCCTTTTCCATCTCTCAGAGCTGAAGAGAAGGAACGAAACTTAATACTGGCACCAGAGTCTGCTTTAATTTAGACCTAGGACTGGAGGCATTTTGCAGTCCTTAGCTAAACCTTCTTCTCATGACATTTGTACTGAAATCAAGGGAAGCACCAGCTGGAGTAAGGACCCCTTTGGATTCAGCCTGTAGGTAACGCTGTGCAAAACAAACTCCTTGATGAAATGTGGCTGTCCTTGGCTAGAGTGGCACATGGAAGCAGTTTAGCCTAACAAGCACTACCCAACAGTTTAGGTCAATACTTAATTAAAGGAGAGAACTGAAACAATGTGAGGAAGACAGAGAAGTGAAGTCCAGTTACTCTAAACTGGAATTTAGCTGCAATGTGCAAATTGGCACTTGACAACTGTGAAAACTACCAGGAGACACTCAATGAAAAGAAAGAATCAGGACCCTGATTTTAGTTTGTTTGAAGGAGAAGTTCAGGCACATCAAACAGCATCTATGAGAGACCTGAACTCTGTTTGCAAAGGGCAGGAAGCTTTACTCCTCTTTTAGTCCGTGCTCATTAAGGAGGGTAATTTCCTTCTGCTTCGTCTGGATGAGAAGGCTTGTTATGGAGATATTTGTAAGTGAAAAAGCTGACACTCAAATGAAGGGAAGGGTTGGAAAACCAGTAGCTGATGGAGTTAATGACAAGAAGTATATGGTCCTGATATTAAATCATGGTGTGTCTAAGAGGAGTGACACAAAGCACTACACAGAATAGATCAAGTTAAACAGAATGGCGTTAATCTGCTGAGCTACACATTTTGCCAACCCCTTCTACTAGGACCCCTGTCCTAGCCTCCCTGTATAGATCCTCCCAGCTGAACGCACTGCTGAGCTATCGATACATTAAAGTATGCTTCAGGAGCTGGGCTAAGCTAAAACTTAGGAAAAAATGGGGCTTCAAATGATTTCCTCATTTCCTCTTACATGCTAAGGTTGAAGTGCTTTTACAAGCACTGTTACAATACACTGTCCACAAGGAGTTCTCCAGGAATCCCCTGAGCTTGAACTCTAAACGTAAGACAGTGTCTCCACTTTCTCAGCACCAGCAATGACAGAGATGCTTGGAGAACACCCTGCTCCACATGCCCTCTGAGCTGCAGCAGCAGGGGGGCAAGGCAGCCATCACACTCGTCTCTCACCAGCCTTTGGCTGTCATGAAAAAGACAAATATGTGTGGCACCAGCATGTCCCTCTATGGTCTGAATGGCACCACAATGGAAATACTTGAGGGAGCAAAGGGCCAAAAAAAGACAAGTGCAAAATTCAAAATTATTGAGGTTGTTACTCTTCACTGTTGCCATAGTGCTTCTCTGCAGCCAAATAATTTGAACATTTATTTCCTCATCTGTGAGCACCTAAGAAAATTCATTTCAGCTGTTACCTGCCACAAGAAAACATGGATATAAGATCTTAAATATTGTTGCACATCTCATTGGCAGCAGTTATCTTGCAGCACTGCTCTAATGGAGGTTACTGCAGCCATCCACAAGCAACACCTCCTGCTCATACTGCTCACTCAGCTTGCAGGGCCTGAGAAGAGGATGGTGGTTGTTTCTGACTAACCCTTTTTTTCACCTCTGCTGTCCCAATGACCAATTTCTGATGGACAGTGCAGCCCCCAGGGAGCGTGGCTCAGCCTGCTGGGCCCAGCGGCTATTGTCAGCTCTGCTTTCTGACAAGGCTCATTCAGGACAGACTCTTAATCTTGCATCTGTTGTGTCAAGAGTTCCTGTAGAGGGATCTTCATCTAATCTCCTTTGGGATAGCCTTAAGTGTCTTGTTTTCCCTTTTCCTCGTGCCTGAGCTTTGCCCCTTTGGGTTTGCATGGCAGCTAAATTCTCAAGTTGACAGCAGTTACAGAGAATCTGGAGGTAAATTCAACTCTCTCTTTCACAGGAAGAAATTCTTCCTCTTTTCCTCAGCACTCCTTTGCATAGAGTGAGTAGTTGCCTTGGTTTAATGATTTTAATTGCTGTGCTCAAAGACAGATATGGTGTCTGTGTTTGACTCTCAAGTTTTCCAAGGCATTAAAAGAAAAGACAAGAATAACAAATGGTTTCAAGCATGTAGTGCATGTACTAAATAGGACAAAACCTCACATTTGAAGAGCAATGTCGATATTACTCTGTGACATGTGATGTCTGGGAGTAGTCTGGGAATGCACAGGGGAACTTTGTACCTCAATACATTTTCAAAGGAGATAAACTGTTAGAAAAAGTGACCTTCACATCAAATTTCTAAATGCAGACATAAGCAGATAATCAGTTGCCCAAAGCATCAAGGATTCAAAACTGCAAAGTAGTCACTAAGAGTTGATGAAATATAACTGCACAGAGGTAAGAACCTCATGTTCAACAATGATTTTAAGCCAAGTTTACTGAAAAAGAAAGTTTGTTCAATAATTTTCCTCATGTTTGCCTATCTTCACATATGCTCAGTTTTCTTATTGGCCTTTGAATTACACAGCCAGTTTCCACCAGGTTTGATGGAGAGTGAAATTACACTCCAAGATATCAAATTCCTGCAAGTCTCATGAAAATGGACACCTGGGTTGAAGAAGGTGATTCTGTTTGTGCCCTTATCAAGGAAATGTCTTCAAGGGAAGCTGAAGCTTACTAGGTGCAAGGAATCCGTATAGGAGATATTTTGAATGTCTCAGTCATGGGGAAAACCCTCGGCTAGAGCCAACAATAGTTAAACACCAAAGTATACAAACAAAAAGCAAAAGTCCTGCAGAGATCATGCTCCTCCAGTTACTCTGCACTTGCCATGGAACTTCTTGTCTTAAATTTTCAATAAATTTTCTTAGGCAGATGATTCTCAGGTTTGCCTGTCTTAGTCACTATGGGCCATTTACAACATCCAAATCAAAGGAGAAATATCAAGTAGTATATAGGGAGTCAATCTACCTTGTTCATATATTATTTAGTCTGTTACCACTTGTTTGTCTGCTCCTTCCACTTACCATCTAAATGTAGGGTAATATTTATTTCATTTATGGTGCTACCAAATACTACTGGCCAGGGCTGATGAGGGTATTTGCAGCCACATGAAATTTATCCAAATATGTTGCTTTGCTAAGGATGAAATGCTTCCCAGAAACATATCAATTTCAACAATTTTCTGGTCCAGATCCCTCTAGTTACTTCTTATCATAGAGAGTGGAGAATGAACTGAGAGGTTTGAGTTTTCAAGGCTATATATATGAAAATCCAGTAATGAAAGCATTATCCATCTGATTTGGAAGGACAGCCAGAAAAAATATTATTAATATCAGAGATTTATGCAAGTTGAATAGCACAAAACGTTGAATGAAAGCAATTTGTTCTGACAGGAACTCATCTTTGCATTATTTTGCTGTTCAACAGCTTACCCAGCTGTTGAATTCTCCCCTTTTGCTAAAATTTCACACCCTCTTCTTGGTTAAGGAAAGTCAGGGTAGCATAAAGAATATCTATCTTCCTCCTATTGCTGTTCAAGTGCTTGCTGAAGTGGAGATTAACAGCCCTTTTCCTCTTAATCAATGACTCTGGGTAGTTAAGTGGTATCATTTGAAGGGGCAAGTTTTGAGTTAGGTTGGATTTATCTGTATGAACCAGCAGAATTTTCATTATGCCTATGGGTTGTCTGTTGTTGCAGAACTTACATATGTGGTTCAGCAGTTTGATGAAAAATTACAATTGTCAATCTCGTTAGCTTTTCCAAGATGGTCACCAAATGAAAACTGAACACCACAATATCAGTTTTTGGTATACATATGCTCGTTATGTTTATGCTTACATGATGGTGAACTTGGCTGCTGCCTCTAATACATGCATCTTTTATTGCAGATGTGTATCAGTGTCACATCAATGAAAGTAAGCAGTGAAGAGAGGAGGAGTGAACATTGAAACAGAAGAGAAAATGCACACATTCCACAGAATTTCAGAAGACCAAGCTCTAACCTAAAGCCACATCCAAGAATTCATTTGAAAATGCTCTTCTGATAGCTGACTAAAGCGGCAACCAGATTCTGTTTCAGGATGTGGCCAAATGCTTGAACAAAAATGAAGAATCACAGATTCAGGATTATGACAACTATGAATAACCATGGCCAAAAATAGGTCTTTTGGGACGTCATTGTGTCAAAGGAGTAAGGTAACAATGGCTGAGAAGGGGGAAACTTCTAGGAAAAAAAAGAAATAGGATCCAAGGAGAATGAATGTGTATTCCACCAGAAAAAAACTAAAAACTTAAAAACCCAGCCCCCAAAATACCACCCCCCCCAATACTTGAAAAGACAAAAGACTAGCAACTGTCTGTGAAATGCAATACACCATTTGCAGATGTGCAAGTAGGAATATTGCAAAGAGTCAGGAATCTTGCCACTTCCGATGGAAAAACTGTGGCTGCAAAAGTTCATTAATTACTGGTGGTGTTGCTATCTATATATTACAGTAAAGGCAGACAAAATAACTGTGCTGAAGAATACTAGATGGATAATCCAAATTCTGAATATTCTGCAGGAAAAAACCCTTTGTATAACAAGAGATTTTTACATTTATGATAAAGAGTCTTTGTTAATCCAGATATTATAGCAACTTTTATCTCTAAGCAATAGTGGTTCTATTAAAAAAAAAAAAAGTAAACTGGTAAAAAAAGCTTCAACTGAGAAGAAAAACCTTTGAAGCCTGAAAGACCAAGTTTGAAGGAGACATTAGGTATGTATCAGTCAGGGTGACAAAGGGAAACAGATCACGTATCCAGACAACTTGTTGATGGATATGCTTGCCAAATATAATTTAGTGCTGAACACAGAGCTGAAAGCAACCAAGTAAAAATCAATAGGCATCCAAATGGTGCTGTGTAGAGCAGTTTTACAGAGGATAGCAGACATCAAAGTATGCAGTGAGAGTGAGCTGTGGCCTTTTCAGCCCTCAGAACTGAATTAAGTCAAACGCACATGGCTTCTTCATACAATGCTAACAGGATAGAAAGAAGACTTAAGCCCATCAGTAAGAACAGAGCAATAGATAAACCTCTTTGACTAAGACTTAGTTTATTTAGTCAGATGGGGGGAAAAAAAACCACCAAAGCCCCCCCTGAAACCATCACTATCCCATCTGTCTGTGTTATTAACAAAGACTTGTCCAAAGGCTGAGTGGTGTTAACAAGGCATCTCTGCACATTTGAACTATACGAAGGTGCAGAAAGTCATAAAGTTAATACATTGTTAAACATTTACCAGACAGTAACAACAAAAGATGGTGAGAAGTCCAAGAGGATCCACTACCAGCATTTATTTCAAGAATAAAACTGCAGGCCATGAAATCCAAATAAGAGGCAAATTTTTCTCTTGTCCCATGAACATGTCAAACCTCACCAAATTCTTGCGTAAAAGTTGGTGTGTGTGTGTGTGTGTGTGTAAATCAGAAAGGTAAAGCACATCACATCTCATCTCTATTCAGCTGTGATCCTCTCTCTCTTCCTAACCAGAGCCTGCCACAAGAAAAGAGAACTTCTCAAAGTACCATTAAAAAAGGAAGATGTATGTTATACTGCATGCTCAAATGATGGGTAAAATCCAGCAGTAATATAGATCTTGGCTAATGCATGAGAAAGTCAGAAAACAGACACAAAGCATCACTCACTGACAATAATATAATAGTGTGCTCCCCTGGGACTGGCACAGGCAGAGAACTGATTGGCCTGCATGTCTTTTTAGGATGCAATGCTGTTAGTGCTTTTTTTCAGACAAAGGGAAACTGGGAGCCCTAGAACTCATGCAAAGAAAATGCCATTATCAATATAACTTTTCAGTGTTTGGACAACCCTGGGAGCTTTCATCAGGCTTCTTTCAGAAATTACAAGAATTCACATGCCATCTGTTTGTCCCTAAAAGTGCAACAACTGATGCTATTATCAACCCTTCTCTGCCAAAAGGGATGAAATTGACTCCAGCCAGCTTCTCCCATGCAAAGATTGCTTATTCCAGCATGAACTGCATGCAAACCATTAAGCAGGAATTTGGAGATGATTTCTGCAATGTGAACTCACTCTGCTGGATCTAACAAGTTATGGCTGGACAACTGGATGCCAAAGGGAATTTGGACATTCAGTGGATGCCTGAATCATCATCACCCATAACTGTCTTGAAGCTTATGAATGACAGATGTGTAATGTCCATTTCTGCCAAACTGATGAATGCTTATGCATTAGTACCATATGGATTCAAATGCATACAGATATGCAAGTTCCACGCCATACCAACTAAGTGGTGGTGGAAAGGAACAGAGTTTGCAAGATAGCTCCAGTGAAGATTTGGCAGAGAAAGATGAAAAAGAGAATAATCACGTTATCTGAAATATCATGTTCAAGGAGTGTAGTGTTATACAAGACCTGTGAAATAAATATCTGACATAAATATCATCAATTTCAGCAGGGGGAAAATACATTTATTGATGGTATATTTATAAACGTATCAGTTCCCTACTTGTGTTCAGAGTCTGTTTTTTACCCATGAACTATGTAACCAGATAAAGTGAGGATCGTCCTCAAAAAACATGCTTAGCAGCACTGAACTACACCTCTGAGAAAGTTATCACATCCATACAATGACTAGAGGTAGAAACACCTGCAAGGGGGTTCATAAGAATTTTGACAAGAGGAACCATCAGCAAGATAGTTCAGCAAGAATCATCAGCAAGAGCCATCAGCCTGACCTCGGCTCTCCAGCTGTTGTGTGAGGAGTAAAACCTTACTTTGTAACATCTCCTCAAGTGGCTTCCTTTGGCAGATGATCCAGCTGCTAAAAATGGGCAAACTGTCCTTACTAAATGGGAAAACAGATTTCAATTAAGACAATAGGGTAATGCAAACAGAAAAGAAGTAGTCCTGCTCTCTGCCCTGGCTGCTCAATTCTGTTCTTGGTGGTACCATGTGTTATCTACTGACACAAGGAGTTGTGTAGTCATGCAGTGAACTAGACTGGGTAAAAATGGGACCAGCTACATCCCCTCCAGCCCCCCACCCCGGACTCTGAAGTAATCTGAAAAGGTTATTTCCAGCTGAATCTGCTCCTGTTCACCATTAGTCCGCAAAAAGAAAAACATGGTAAAAGAAGAGAATAGTACAAGGGTGAGAACAAGCACCCAGAAGCAGAGGAACTGTGGAACTATTGCTTTTATCAACACTGACAACTTATGCTGGCTTAAAGTATTTGTCTGACTACAAGCCTGGGATCTTTCAAATAGCACCTCATTTCAGTTTATGTATTACTACTCCATAATCTTGTCATCGCTGAGCTGATCAAAACACTGGAAGGGAAGAGTTTTCTGGATAGTCTCTTTTTCAAAAACTAAACTCAAGCCTTTCTTCAGGTGTGAAAAACACTGAACACCTGAAGACTACTCCTGCACATTTAGATCCAACATGATCCCTCACCCCAAAATATGTCTTGCCTCATTGCTCTTGACAAGCCCTAATTCCCAATTACCAAGCACCAAAATTCTAAATCAGAGAACATCCTATTGGGAAGATGACAGAACAGGCTGAGAAGGAGAACACAGAATAAACTCGTGAAAGCCAAAACTGAACAAATCCATTACAAGTATTCAGAGATCATTTCAGCCTCGTGACCAACTAACCAAGCTTCAGCACTCCTCTACCAAGCTATGGCAGCAGTAGCCATTATCTATTCCCCTCTTTTCTTGCATGCCACTCAGAGTTTGTTATCCAGGTCTGAGAGTGTGCAAAACCTGTGCAGGTCTCTCATCTCCAGTGGGAAAAGCAAGCTCTAAATCACTCATTTCTGCTCACTAGTGGTGCCAGCAACAAGCGCCAGCCAGCCAGCTTTAGGCCAGGATTTTGAAATACTTGTTTTTCTGTCAGTCAACCTCCATCCCCAGGATACTTGAATTTTTACACTGCTATGAAAAAGACTTCAAACATTTATCTTCCCCTTTTCATTTTGTTGATTTTGGCTCAATTTAGTTTCAATTCACTTGTTATTAAAGTGAATTGGCTCTTGATATTAAAATATTTTAAACACATTAAATATTTAAATATTTAATTTAAATATTTAATTTTAAAAGGTACCATAATCTGTCATATTTTATCACAATTTAACACACATTTTACTAGCACGTTTTTATGTATTTTAATGCAAAAAGCATGAAGAAATATGACTGAAATAAGAATTTCAACCTTACTGCAATAAAAATACTCCACCAATCTGAAGGAATAAAAAGTGGTGTATCTCTTCTATGACCAATATAAACATTTTTGACTTCCACATGGATTCTGAAAATAAGCATCCATAACATTCCTTCCCCGTGTATTTCCCAGCCCTGCAGACACCGGCTGTGGTACCCCAGGCCCCTGTTTGCTGACCCAGTGGTGCAGCTGCTGCTGCCGATCCCTGGCACAAACCGCACAGCCTGCAGCGCTCTCCCCGAGTGGCAGCTTACTGTTAACAACTTTACTTGTACATTTTGTGAAACTGATAGCTGGGCTGAAACTTTCACATCCAGCACCTGTCCTCTGGCATCTGCACACTCATTTACTTCACCTGAATCCAAAGTGTCTCTGAGATCAGGGGTTTTTATATGTGAAACGAACTCAGGCCAGCTCAAATGCTGATGTTAACCTTCTCAGTGTTCAGGTAATGAGAGCAGTCTCATTTAAATCTAATGACTCAAACCCACTGTTGCTGTAAAATTCTCTTATCCCAGGCAGCCTGTAAGACTGAAAACTCCCAGAACTCCGAGAGTCAGTCCCTTTCCTCATACCCCTCTCCAGGCATGTGCATCAGCATTGAAAATAATACGAGAAACAAGAGCAAATTCCTGCTCAGTGGAGGGACTGTGCATCCATCGATCCGGGTGGGAGGCAGGTAATGCGGTTCCCTCCTTCTCCCGGGCAGATCCTCCCCTCGGCGGGAGCACACATGAAAGCTTTTATGAAAGTGACATATGTCTAATTGGTTGAAAGGTAATATTCAAAGGCCCACCGCTCCTCTCCGAGCTCAGGGACTGCAGCTGGCAGAGTGTTAAATCAGTTAACAGTTGGGCCCATTACTGCGCTGCACCACTGCTGCTGCTGCTGCTGTTACCGGGGCTGCTGCCCAGTTTGGCTCATTGAGCTCCACAGTCAATGGAGAAGGCATCTCTTTTGTGCACCTCAAAGCATGCTCACAGCCCCTGAAAGAGAAACAGGCCCCAAACTGCTGGGGCAGATCGTATGACAGGATTACTTGCTTGTTGTTCCTCTTTCTTTCTTTTCTTTCCTTTTTCTACCCTTGATTCCAGTTAACTGAGCTAANCTATTGGACTACAGGAAGGAATTACGTGAGGGGGAGACCGTATTACATAGTGACAGCTGGAAAACTGGGGATTGCAGACTAGTAACAGAGCTGGGTTCCTTCTGTGCTGGCTGGACACCTACCTAAGGCATCTTTTAATTAATTTGTGCAGAGAGTTATCTCCAGAACCCAGGCAGTGCAGAGCAAATCCTTATGCAACTGATGTTGGTGGCAGCCTGCCCTCTGGACTGCAGCGAGGACAGCATTTTTTCACAAAAACACACAATGGCCCTGCTTTGCAAATCTTGGAGCGCAGCAGTGAAAGCAAGTATTTATTGTTACTTGCAGGATCCAACCATCCAGACTCAGGAAATGTGTTAAAGCTGTGATTAAGCAGAGCTCTGAATGCCTGACACCCCAGTCACAGCTGAGATCAGTATTTCTCTAATGGTCTCTAATGGTCAGCATTGACCAGCTGAGGAACTTCCCTAGCAGTTCATCAGCGCTTCTGTAGCTAATTTTGATACCTACATCTAAGCAACATCTAACAGGCAATTTATATCCACCCTCTGCTTTTTGCAAGCATAAACTGAGGCTATGTGCAAACATCTTGGAAGCCTGTATGTGTGCTTGCAATAAAACATAAACAGTGTGCTTTCCAGTGCTGTAGAGGCATAGCACCAGCGACCTCCACCACCACTTAAGATGAGGACAGTAACCTTTACATAGCTACCCATGAACCATAGAATCATAGAATGGTTGGGTCGGAAGGGACCTTAAAGATCATCCAGATCCACCCTTCCTGCCATGGGCAGGGACCCCTCCCGCTAGACCAGGTTGCTCAAAGCCCCATCCAACCTGGCCTTGAACACTGCCAGGGAGGGCGCAGCCACAGCTTCTCTGGGCAACCTGTGCCAGTGTCTCACCACCCTCACAGGAAAGAATTTTCTCCTAATATCCAATCTAAATCTATCCTCTTGCAGCTTGAACCCATTCCCCCTTGTCCTATCACTACATGCCCTTGTAAAAAGTGTCTCTCCAGCTTTCCTGCAGGCCCCCTTCAGGTACTGGAAGGCTGCTATGGAGTCTCCCTGGAACCTTCTCTTCTTCAGGCTGAACAACCCCAACTCTCTCAGCCTGTCTTCATAGACTACAAGGACATCACTACTCAGAACTTCATCCTGACCCTTAGCTGCTGCACTCTCCTAAAAAATGCTGCATTCTCCTAGAAATGCTCAGACATTTCAAGTTTCTGGTAAAATGCATGCATATGCCTCATCTCCTAGTTAGTATCATCTCAAAGCTTTGAAAGTCTTTAATTTACCACTCTCACTGTTCAAATACCACTCAGTAAAGCCACACCGTAATCTATCTTCTAAGTCACATGTAGAAATCAGTACAACCATTCATTTAATCCCAGTCTAAACCCTGCACAAAACATGTAGTCCTGTCCTGCATAAAAACAGCACTTTCAGTTGGGAACTGCAAATCCTGCTGGAGGCTGGGCAGATGGTGGCTTGTGCCACCAGTTTTCATTCATGTTCTTTGATTGAGGGAAAATCAAACTCTCAAATCCTAAAGCAAAGCATTAAATTCTGCACTGTTTTGATTCAAAATGCACAGTAGCCCAGGCATGTAAAACCAGCAAACCCCCCAAGCTCTATGACATTCCTGTGGGGCGAGAAAAGATTGGCCCAATTTTCATCTAGGTACTGGCACATCTGCACCATTCTGGCAACACACAAGGACGCCAAAGTGTATTTAAAAGCAGACTGGCACCAGACGAGTTGCTGCAAGAGAGGGTATAAATTTAGAGTGCTCAGGCTCCATTGCGGTAATTGCGATAAACTGCAGATAAATGCTTTTATCATAACCAGAATAAAGGCAAGGTAAGAGCCCCAGCTTGCCACTTGACAAAAGCACAGCGCACTACCTCATACTTGCTGTGGAATGAGACTAAACACACAGGCACTCACCACAAAGCAGATGAGGCAATGTAAATCTCCACCCTCGCTGGCCTTGCAGTAATTTCTTCATGTACGTGTCCCCGGGGTAAATAAAACCAGCTTGTTGTGCCAGAATGTCCTCAAATAGCAACATATGCTGAACTTGTATGTTATTATTAACACCTAGGATTATGTCAGTTTGTATCATATCTTACCCAGGTCTGCCACACACGTCATATAGTCTCTGAGCACACAGCGTTATTGTACAATTCAGTCATTTAATTAAAACAATAACTGGTGTATAGGGTGAAAAAGAAACAGCAGTTTTTCTGAAGAGCTTACCTTATGAAAAGATGGTATAGATAGCTGTCAGGATGAATCAAAAAAATGGGGAGAGGATCTGTGTGCCAGGAGCAGGAGAGAAGAGGATTTTAGAAACATGAGAAGAGAGGGGAGCTGGCAGCAAGGCCAGCCAGAGTAGGACTGACCGGCCAGGCTACAGGCACAGCGACAGAAGACTGTGGCAGAAGACAGAAAAGACAGGCTGGAGGAAAGAAAGGCTCAAAGTTCACTTTTTGCTACGTAGGGACTGCAAAGGGACAACATACATGAGGAAAGATTTTGGGAATAGGAGAGAGGCAAGGCTGGGCAGAAGGGAAGGGAGAGGAACAGAAGGATGGTGGGAGTGTCTTCAGCCTTGAGGCTGTGGCTGACATCCTGGAAGTGACTGCTGTCATCCAGGGACCAAAACCCAAGGGTCAGCAGGAAAATCACCGAGGAATACCAACACAGAAAATAAGAGGACAAGACATTTCACAGCTTCAGTCTGTTGAACATTACTGAGCATCCACGTTCTCTGCATCACTTTTTACCCCAATTACTGTGGTCAGCTTCACAAACCAAGTTAAATTATCAGGCGCTGCTCTTTTCCCTTCACATGTAAGATGGAAAGAACTAGAGGACACACTCTACTTAGCCCTTGTGTCTGGTATGCTCCTGTTGGCACCAGGGCTGAGCTGGGGCTCTTGGTGTGTAACTAAGGGCAATATGGTCTAGCAATCTCAGCAGGCGAGGGCTGGGATATGGGCATGTCTCGCGCCTCGTGCCAGCTCTCACACTTTGCTTCTCCCTCTGTAAAATGGGAATACCACCTGTCAGCCCCACAGGCTTGTCATGAGGATTGATTAACATTTATAGACATTTTTAAAAGAGGGGGAAAGCTCACCAGACAGAGCTACAAAAAGGCGGCATGTGGACAAATGATTTTATTATCACTGCTACGGCTTAACATTACTTTCACTCCATGAACTGAGGCCTGCGCCCTAAAGAAATGGTTACATTTGGATTCAGTTACGTCTGAAAGATTTGTGGCTGCCAGGCACAACTACAACACACAGCAATTACAGAACAAGGGAAAAGCTGTCCAACTCTTGCCTTTTGCTTGGCTCCAAAAACCCCTCTGTAGCCTTGCACGTCTTCAGGGCAATAGGTGTTTCTGCATGATGCCAGTCAGACTCAGCACACAAACTTTCCAGCCTCCACCAGACGTGTGCCCCATCGGAAAGTGTGCCTGCCCTTACGTCTGAGCCTGTGACACCAGCAGTTTGCCCCGGGCACGTTGGCTCTGCTGCAGCCTTTTACATTTGCCCTAAAACTTGTAACTTGAATTTTCACTGCGCTCCTGCCGCAAGTTGAGGGAAAAGGCAGCGATGGGGTAACCCGTACTGTGCCAGGGCTTCCATTCCAGAGCACAGATAAAAGTGAAACCTGAGAGGAAAATGTTTGTGGTGCCACTGGCAATCAAGGGCTGGGTTGTCCCAGCAACGGGAACACTTCATCAGCTCAGCTAACAGATGGTCAGTGAGCAACAGGCAGCATATGTTCCAATAAGCACTGACATCAGCACAGATGGAGGGTGGGCAGGAGGCTGGCCCTGAAACATAACCTGACATTTCCTTCTCATTTGGTGCTGCATTGTTATAACTCACACAGGAAGATTAGCAGGGAAAAGTGAATAGCATTAGGGAATCTGCTCAGGAACCGATTACTAACACTTCACTGCAGTTTTAGATTTTTACTTAACCAGAGTGAAACATTGTTAACAACATTCGGGGGCAGAAAAGGAAAATGCAGTGGGTTTTAACGATGGAGCTTTATTTTCACCACAGGCAGGTTTTCCCAAGAACACTAATTAAGAGATTGCCACCTTCTAGGACTCTAGATCTCCAGTTCCACTGATTTCTACGGCTTTTTATTTTACTCCTTCCATCCCTCCCCCAACAGAATGCACCCAAATACCCCACAGGATTAAATAAAGCCTCACAACACATTGTCACAAAGGGTATAACTTTCCTCAGCCCACAAATAAACTTTATTGATTGCTACAAAGGACAGAAAAACAGCCACAGAAGGGAAAAAATAATCAAGCATATATCCCTGCTGATGAGCATTCAATAAAAACTAGGAATCGAAGGAGACTACAGTCCTTGAAAATCAACAGGGATCTGGGATGCAGGGAATCAGTATGCAAACAGATTATACACAAGTTATGTATTTACAGTCTTGTATTGAGGATAATGGGAAAGCATGCTGGATGGCTCCAAAATGCTGCTCTGTGACACACAGCAAGATGTCAAGTAGATACATCCAAATGATGTAAGCATACAGCTGTATCACAGGCAAATATTAAAGAAATGCAACATGTGCAGCAACAACCTTCTGTTACCTTGTGAAATACCTTTAGAAGTCTTTTCCTCCATTAACGTGTGGGAAAGTTTAGCAGACACCTCCTTTCAATGTTAATGGGACTCATATGTACATGCATCTCTTGTGTCAGCAGAGGAACAGACCCTCCAGTGAAGCCAGGCTACAGGCCTGGGGGACTGCCAAGCTGTTTTAGGGATAGCAAACCCTTGCAGCTCTGTTCCTTGTGTCTTTCTTTGGAGAGCATGAGTTTGATCAGAGATTTGCAGTCTGGATAGCCCCCTGAACTATGGGATAGCCCCCATATTTATTCACAGTTCTTCTCTGAGAGCTCATTCATATAAGGATCTCCTGCCCTGCCTCAAGCTAGAATCTCTCTGAGAGGAAAATATCATCAGCCCTCTTTTAGCAAAGAGCAGCACAGGGAGACAATTGCTCACATTTTCAAGTGGCTTCTAGTTTTGCACACCTCGGTGTCTGGCCTCAGAATTACAGAGTTATTAGGAGTAATATTTCACACATTTAGTGGCCACCCACTACAGAAATCAGTGCCCAATATATCTAAGCTTCGTAGAGACTTCGGGAGATGGCAGGCTGTGCTTCAGCAGCTGACACTGGTGGCACAATGGGTGGTACAAGATGTTGGTATGTCTTGACCTAGGTCATAGAGTAAGTAAATTACAGGTCTAGGAAGGTGCAGGGGAATTAATCAGGTTTCCTAACTCTGTCCCACATCCTACTGATTAGACGGAATCCTCTTATGGCAGACCAGATTAGACACTCCTCAACTCTGAAAACATGCGTTCAATGAGAACTCCCTAAGGAAGGATGTATGCCAATGACCAGACAGACAATCACACACAAACTGCAGATTTTTGTGTAAGTAGTAAGGCATCCCAAGCACGTGCTCTTGCTGCTAACTCCCAGAAGCAAGCACTGTAACTCTAGTAAAGCCATTTAAGAACACTTTTAACCTGAAAATACTGAGTAGCTGAACTATTTTTTGATTCATTTGAAGCAGAAGAATGCCAGGCTGCTGAGAGGTGCCTATTTTATGCTCTGGGTTGCTTTATGCCATCAATGACTTTTAGCCTACCTGCAAGGCAATCTGCAAGTCTGGGATTGTGCTGTCAGAAGCTCTCCTGTGTCGTTTGGGGGACACTTTTTCAGTCATATGGGATGTTTTTCTTCTTTCCTCCACCACACATAAGCAAAGCTTGCACATACTTAGTTTGGTGCAGCCTCACTGTCCCCACTACACCAAAGACACTTGGTTCTTTGGCAAATCTTCAGCGAGGTTAATGCAGCCCAGACCCTTTATGATCAACATTCTCTTACACGGAAGTTGAAGATGGTCAAAGAGACACAAAAAAAAAAAACCAAACTCAAAGCATTAGTTTTAGTGGCAGTAACTAACACCGACCATTTACAAAACAATGGCAGTAAGAACATACAGCCAATACCAGCCAGTTAGGGATGTTTGGAATGAAATTTTTCAAGTTAAGCCTATCAGGATCCAGAAGGATTGGTCTGGGTTTTTTATATTGTGCCCATTATCAGAAAAAAATATCTTCTGTATCTCTATTTGCACTAAATATGTTCCAATATATGAGGCAAGTAGGTCATTGGGATTAGCCATTCAACAAGGCAGACTGAGCATACCATTTCTCCCGATGTATATATCTTTATGAGACAGGGTCTGGACAGAGGTAATTTCTCCAGTAAAACTGGCAGTCTAAGGCTCTTAACACTGCTTTGATCTTCAGAAGATTCCTGTCTCCACGTAGACATATCCATTTAAGAATCAACCTGGCCAGGGTACCTGAGCACTCCGTTTTAGTGATTCCCTCTGTTCTGTGGAGCAATATGGATAATGGCTTGGACAGGTGGCTAACCTGAGCAAAAAACACAGAGGAGATCGCTTCCACCTTTACTCTCCAACTTCCTAAATCTCAGAACAAGCAGCATGCTCACATTTATTGAAATAAAGGTTATTTCTCTCTCCTGTTCACTGCCTTCATCCTGATTGACGGCAGCCACTTGCCAAAGGTTAACCTATATTGCTTATGACACTAAACTGGGTGACGAGATGGACACATCTTACAGAAAGACCTGGACAGGCTGGAAGATTGGGCTAGCAAGAACAGCATGGAGTTTAACAAAGACAAGAGTATAGTCCTGCACCTGGGATGACATAACCAAAGAGCCCAGCACAGGCCAGGGACCTCTGTGGCTGGGGAGCAGCCTTGCTGAAAGGGACCTGGAGGTCCTGGAGGACAACCAACAGAGCATAAGTCAGTAGTGTGCTGCTGCAGCAACAAAACCAAATTGGATCCCAGGCTGCATTGACAGAGGCATTACTAGCAGAGACAGAGACATGATCATCCCACTCAGCTCTTGTCAGGCCACACCTGCAGTACTGTCTCTAGTTCCAGTCCCCACAATTCAGGAAAGACGCGGACAGACTGGAGAGGGTCCAAAGAAGGGACTAAAAGATGATTAAAGGGTTGGAGAATCAGCCCTGTGAGGAAAGACTGAAGAATTTAGGTCTTTTCTCCCTGGAGAAGAGAAGGCTCAGAGGGGACCTCATCACAGTATTCCATGGAGAAGACAAGGGGCAATGGGTACAAGTTTCACCAGGAGAGGTTTCATCTTGATATAAGAAATAATTTCTTTACAGTGAGGACAATCATTCACTGGAACAACTTTCCCAGGGATGTGACAGGGTCCTCATCACTGGAGATTTTCATGATGTGATTGGACAGGGTGCTACATAAGCTTGTCTAGGCTCCTTTTCCCATGAAAGGTTGGACCAGATGATCTTTGGAGATCTCTTCCAACCTGGGCTGTTCTATGATTCTGTATCTCTCACTGCTTAAAAAAAATAGTAAGTTTTACAAAAAGCTTTTGGGAAGAGAGTCTGGACTCACCTTAACATGCAGCAAGTCCTCCCACTAAAGGGTAGGTCCTGTGTTCCCTTACCTGCTCCCAGCTACCAGTTTCTGCCCCTCCTTTATGCTGGCACTAGTTTTTGTGCAGCCATAGCGGACAGAACTGATAAAAAACTAGTATTTATATTTAGTTCCTTAATCAGGTTAGCTTTCAGCCAAGACAACTCCCTGACTTTGTAAACAAGGCATGAGCAAAGCATATCTGCAAAGAGTAGTTTTATAAAGCAGACCACTGGAAATTTTCAGGACAGACGACAGTAATACCAGTTGACCTCAACTTCTGTGAACACGTAGCTGCTAAGATGTCCAAGAATTAAGTGGCAGACACTGGGTCTTGTGTTGAATTTTAACCACTGAAGCTGAAAAGTACTAACATAGGCAGGACCTACAGTAAACACACTGTACCTAAAAGTAAAATCTGTGACAGGGCAAAGAAACAAAACCAGAGCATTAAAAATCAGTTCACTGGGAGCTTTGCGAACGTTTGCCTTTGGGATATGGAGAGCAAGGCCCATAAAATACTGAGGAATCCTTACTGAGGGCCAGGTCCTGCAGCCTATGAAAAAGCACAGCAAATGGTGTAGGCGCTTTGCCTAACGTCCTCATCAGTATGAGGGCTTTGGTGATATCTTAAAGCACAGCAAACAGAGACGCCAGTAAAATTTGCTGTGAGGAAGCATAAACAGAGCAGTTCCACGAGGCTCATGCAATGTTAGGAGCATATTTGTGCAGGGACTGGCAGTGTTTTACAAGAAATTGCAGGTGCCTGATCTTAATGCTAGAAACCGCTTCTTTTTGTCTGTACTGTAGCCAGGACTGTGAGCCTGAGAGAGATTGAATGCTTTGTAATGAAGGTATATTGTAACATTTCTCTCCAGGTGGCACTTTGTTAACAACAATTAGATCCTGATTGATCTTTGAAGGGCTAATTCTTATGTGGTTTGCAAGGGTCCTACAAGGAGCAAGTGTTGAGTGGGGGCACTTTAAAAGTATTAGTGAGGAAAAAAAAAGAATAGTGCCATAAGAAATTTGCAATACAATGCCCAAGTCTCCTTTGCACCCCACAGTAATTTGTTCTTATTCCTGTTATTATCCCCTCGGGCACTAATGGTCACTTTATTAATTAGTTGAAAATTGCATTCTAGGTCAAATGGCAGCTTTTTTCCCTCCCATTGTTGCAAATTGCTAGTGGTATGGCCCGGTAAATAGCAGTGTTACTGCAAAATGGGAAAGATCCTTTGCTTTTCAAGATAAAGCCCATGGACCAGCTGCACTTTCCATGACATTTCTAAACAGAGCATTTCCCCAGGCCTGCTTTTAAGCAGCTAGAAATTAAACAGAACTCACTGTCATTGTTCAGATTTCTAATCATAGGCTGTTACTGTATTTGCTCTCACTCTCCTCACCCTCCCCCCCCCTTTTTAATTCTAGCCGAGCCTGTTTTCTAAGGTGCATCTCTGCAGTGCTTAGCCCCATTTTCAAGAAAGCAGGCAGTGTGTTTAGGTGCATCGTCTCTGGTGCTCTAATGGAAATACTTTAGAGACATCTGCTCTAGCAGAAAAGGACAGATGCTTAGCAATTTCTGAGAAATAAGGTGCTGTTTGTGGCATCTGAAGTTAGAGACTCGAAAATTACAAATCGCTCTTTAAAATATTTGTTGGCTACTGGACGCAGAAATAGAGTAAACCACAGCCTCGGAAAACAAAATGGGAAATTACAGATTTTGCAGAAGTTTTTTGTAAAGGAAACTCCTAGTGAGGACAATAGAAGTTTAGCCTTTAAACTAGAGGATCAGCCCACCAGAAGTGAACATCAAAGCAGTCTCTTTTCCATTAACTACTTTCTGCAGCCTAGTGTGCTGGATGCAATCTGTCATGTGAGTTTGTAGTTCAGCAGTCAGGAAAGTAACCAGAAGTCAGAAGGCCTGGGCTAATTTCCCAGCACTGTCAGCATAACACATTTAAAAGGGTGCAGTTAATCTGAAGTCAGTAGCACAAGCCATCTAAGACAAAGTAATAGCGCTTAATTTCTACTTTTCAAGCAATTCTGGCCTCATATCCTCTTAATCTTCTGTAAAGTTACCTTCAAACTGATTTGTCTCCTTTTCTGGCCCAATTTAAAATCAACAGAATTCAGGGGGGAGTCAGGGGGAACAAAAAACCAACCTACTTCTGGCCATTCAGAGATTTAACTGAAGTCATAAAATGAGTGAGGAAAACAAAAATGCTAGAGTCTCTTGCAGGAACTTCACACATGCAACCCTCACAAACTAGAAAGAAGTAAAACTGTTTTGGGGTTGAAACTATTCCCTCTGAAAGGATAGATCATATCCAGCACACAGAGAGGCATCTCGTCCTCCAGCAGGCTGGACACTCATCCTCTCAAAATCTAAATGCTGTGGGCTGGCAGCAGCTGTAGCGCCAGTGAGTGTTACAGGGGGCACTTAACACCCCCCTGAATCACTGCACGCCTGGAGCGCAAGTAACAGAAGAGAGGCCCTTTTTTTGTTGTTGTTTCTCCCCAGATCCTAATTTCTAAAACAACAAACTATCAGCCTTGCTATGTTGGGTTCTCTATAGACAGAGAGGGGTGTTTGCCAGGGAGGGGGCTGGTGGATTGATTAAGCAATAACACATTAGTGTCAACAAATGCACAATGACAAATTTGGGATTTCTTTCCTATTCCCACCAAGTGTTAGAACATACAGACTGGCTCCTATTAGCACTTCATATTTTATCTCTGATGCTATTTTTTAACTTGTTTGGAGCAAAAGTCTCTTATAGAACTATTTGTTGACAAGAATTAATACAGTAATCAGTAATGCAAAGAAGTAAAATAATCCCCCCCTCAAAATAAAAGGAGGATGAATTTGCAGGTTATTAGTTACTTCTTTTGTTTGATCACTTCAGGAGATAATTCAAAATGTAACTTTTATGTAAAGCACAAACCACAATCACTGTCTAGCCTTGTCGGGGAGGGGGGTGGTGTGTCACACATGGTTGCAAAATAAGCCTAGATATGCAGAGAATCATTAAAAAAAGTAACTGGATTATGTGTATTGCAACCACGATGGAAGTAAAGTACGCCATAGGTTTTTGAGTTGTTTTTAAAACCTAGAACTTTTGGTATAGGTGCACTAGACACCTTCTTGATGGTTCGTGCTGCTGTGCATCAGCTGTGCAGCTGCTCTCCCTCTTCTGTTTGGAAATCCAACATCACTAGTGGATTTTTTTTAACATCTATTTGCTCCTTCTTGGAGTCTGTCCTCTGCATAGGGAAGGTAGAGTAGAAATTAAATAATGCCTACAAAATGAAGGCTTTGTTAAAGAGAAGTGTTGCAATTTGCCCAATGAAGGTTCAGATTTGGAGTCAGCCTTATCACTGTATTTAAATGCAGTGATCTTTCATATGCATATGATGTAACAAGAGGCCTAGCTTTATCACCAGCAAGCCCCAAACTGGGATAAACTTTACTCAAATTGAAAACCCTCCAGCAGAATGTAGATCAGAAGGACTAAAGGATCAGATGGGTAATTAAACCAGAGGGTGAAGATTATTATCAAAAGGCAGCACATTATACATGTACATCCTTTTAGATGAGCTGCATCATCATCACAAATGAAAACTGAAGCATACTCAGAAAGTAAATACAGAGCCTGCTGGGCCTCTGCTATTGACAAACAAACCAACCAACCTTTGATTAAAATACAGCTGGATCTGATAAAGCTAATTCCCAAATGGTTACCTTGACTTAAATTTTCCAAATGCCATAAACATGCAAGCTCCTCATCACTTTTCTAAAAATTATTGCTTTCACTGAACAATGAATTTATGAGCTACCTACAACACATTTAGAAATCACATGAGAGATTAAAGCCGTTTTTACAGTACAGTTTTACTCTTTAATAAGAGTCCAAAGATCAGCTGCATAGTTGGCAATCTAATTTTTGAGATGGGGCACCATCCTGTTAAAAAGCCTTCAGTTATCAAGCTTTTTCAGAGGACTCATATCCAGGATTGATTTCCATGCCTAGTATTTCTTACGTATTCTGGCATGAAGAGGAGGACACTAATACATTTGAAATACCAATGTATTTCAAATCAAAATTCTTGCCTAATTAAATGCATTAACATTGAATATATACCCTTTTACTATGTGACTACTACTACTCCTCCTACTAATAGGTCATTCAATAAGCAATTTGATGACTGTGGGAGAATAAAAAGAGCCAAAAAAGACGGAAGCCTAAAAATATTAAATGTTGTATGCATCCTTCTTATTTTATGTCTCCTCCTTGCTTCTCCCTCTGTGTAATTTTCAGATTTGCAAATGTATCAGATTAGTGAATCAAGACCTTCATCTCTGTGGGACCAGCGAGCAGTAATTGCAAATACAATCAATGAGGAGATGAGAGTCTTTTGATGATGCTTATTGATGAAACACAATTTTGATATTAAATATGAACATCTAGTGCAGAATGAAACACTCTGTGACTGAAATTCTGCAGTCAGAGTGGTTTTTGGCACCAATTAAATGTCTACTTTCCTATTTGTACTATATAGAGATCTGGGAGGTGGAACGTGAAATTACTACAGCTGAAGTCCTGTCTGCACTACGATTTCAAGTGTGTTACAGTTTTCAGTTGTGCACTACCGTAACTCCTACTCATGCAATGAGCAGCACTCAGTACAAGATCAGGACTAGTACTTGGTTTTGATTCCTTACCTGAACAAACAAATATTCAAGACTGTAGGGTTGAGTTTTTTTACTACAATAAAGATATATTTTCCCAGTTGGCACAAGCAAAACCAGACATTAGTCCTTAATTTTGTAGTAAAATTAAATAACACAGGCTGGTGAGTACTAACACAGGATACTATGCCAGATGCCTCTTTATCTTTCACAGACAACTCTGCAACTCATCATGTGCCATCTCAACTACAGAGCACTAAGAGAACTATATACTTCCAGGTAAAAAATCCCAGCCTCTGAAGACACTGTAGATTAAATTTTACACCTAATGTTTTACCTAGGACTTCAAAAGCAGTACAAGCCAGCAGAGCCCTAGGAGTATCAGTTGCAAGAACATATTATTCAACCTTCCATGTTCTGAACCAGCTTCACATCTGTGATGTGTAATGTTGAAACATGGTATGCTCAGTAGCCTGATTATGGGTGAGAAAGGTCTGGATGTCAGCTGGAAGGTCTAGGAAAGCAATGAATGCAAGGTCCTAACACACAAAGACACTTCACTGGTTGTAGCTGCTTTCAGATTTTAAAGCTGTTTTCAGCAGCAAGTAATCCCACAGGCCAGATCTATTGTTTGGACACTGACCTACACAGCCAAACCTTCTGACCACCTGTGCTGTCTGGGCCTTAAAACCCACTGTCATGTAGCAGCAAGGGTGGGCTGCTCCACAGGGAGGGCAAGGCAGCCGCTGAGCCTGACAACGTCGGTTGGGCAATGACCTCACTGGTGAGGGCACAGTCCCACAGTACCTGAACAAGAGCAGAGCAGGTTTGATGATGGTTACCTGGTTCACACAAGTCCTATGATCACTGAACAACTCTATGGTGATGAGGCATGTGCCACGTCAAACCAGGAAGTCAAATCAGCAAGGCAAGGGCAGAATCAGCAAGATGCCAGGCTCAACACAGGTGTAACTGCAAAGCAGGTTAGGCAAAAACCAAGGGCAAGGACCTGGGCTCAAATGCAGCTCTTGAGCCAAGGGGAAGAGGCCTCCCATGAGACTTTTCATAGCTTTCTCACACAGGTCTTTCTCATACACCAGCTGGATCCAAGGTCACCTAGCTGCAGGCACCCAAATACTTTGGGGACCAGGAGGAGAGCCTGGTAGAACATTCAGGGTGCACACAGTCATGTGGCTGTCAGGCACCTCTGCACCTGGGACATTGGGGCACACGGAGCATATACACTCACCCTCACTTAGCCCTGTCCTGAGCAAGTTTGAATGACCTGCATTCAGGATCAACCTTATCAGGTCATCAACATGTCTCTAAGAGGGCAGCCCCACCAGACACAAAATGACATGGTACCCCTACACTCTCAAGCATGATACGCCTACATGGCACAAATAAGCCATGGTTCCTGCTTATTTACTGGGCTGAGCCATACTTCTGTAACACTCAAAGACACTCTCTAAGAAGGAGGAGAGCATCACAATCTCACACCAACCTTCCTAGGAAGGAGCATACACTAGCCTGTCTCCTAGCTTAGCTGACAAAAGGGAGTCAATGTTTAAATGTGAACACACAAATTTTTTATCTTCTTCCCCAACGTTTGATTAAAGACCACCTTTTCAAAATAATACAGTGTTTAATTATCCTTCTAACTTTGCCCAGACAGCACAGCACAAACAGCTTTAGCACTGCTATTCCCCTCCGCCTCAGATCAGTGCTTCCTAAGGTAGCAAAGCAATTAAAATTGCAGTTTCCTACTTTATAAAACAGGCGTAATCTTTATGTTTGCATACTTACAGTGCCACAGTCATCACAAGATGAACTCAGTGTTTCAGTATTTTTTGCAGCCCAGATTCAGATTCCTAGTGTGATGTGGTCACAGATGAGCACAGTAACGTAAGATGAAGGATACATAATAGATAAAAAAAGGAAAGCTGACAAATACCTTCCTGCCAATCACTCTTTCTCTCACAATGACCATGCCACTATTTCTGTTGAGTCATAGTTTTCTAACTTATTGATGTTAATGAATGTTCTCTGAATCCTCTTCCAGAAGGGGAATAAAGCTAACAAATAAATCCACAATTTCAGCAAACATATGATGAAAGGCAGCTGCCCAGCACACAGGCTAGAGAAGGCTGGGTTGGAACTAGATGATCTTTTAAGGTCCCTTCCAACCCAAACCATGCTATAATTTTAAGACAGTAAGTAATATAGTCAGACAAAGAAATAAGAAAGCTTTTCTTGCATTTTTTTCTTCACAAACATAGGTTCCTTCACTTCAAATCCACATGTCTGTTTTTCCTCTGTGATGTACCCATTCAAAGTAACCCTGTAGTCCACATATTCAGGAAACTATCAGACTGGAATCTTCCAGGTCGTCTTATTGCGTATGATTTCCTTCTACAGCCCATAAGTTTTATGGTACTCTGACCACTTTCAGTGAGACGGGAAATCAGCACCTCTATGTTTCAACTTCATGCTTCTGCTTTCACTCTATGATTCGTGGTGGGAAAAAAAATATCTTTGGCAGCTTCTGCTTATGGTCTAACATTAGGAGGAAAAAAAAAGCCTCACAGAGAAGCTAACAATTCTTCAGTAGTCAGGCTAATTATTACCAACAATACATAACATACCACAACTAGCACAGCAAAACTCCCACTCTAACTGCATTTAACTTTGTTTTTTGAGGCCAACAGAAATCTTTTCTCATATCAAAGCATGAAGGGGGAAATACCAACAAATTCTGGCACACAGTTACATTCTTTTCAAATACACTATTATACATTATCATATTCCTGAAACTAGAGAACTTTCCATAAAATTCAGGCCACATTATACACCAAAAGGTTTGGGGGTTGACAAGGCAGAAAATGGTGGTACAGTAACAGTCAGTGAGAAATCAATAGAAAAAGGAAGCAGGAATGTCCCTACCATGACAGGATCCCTGGAACACTGATCAGGCACTGTGTTGTGTAAAAATAATACTTTTAATAGGACCAGAAATCCTGTATTGCTGCCAATTTATTTGTTTAGCTGGACTGTTGCTATATGCAGAGTATGAAAGAATATTTTTATTGCATTATAAACAGAAAAATACATTCAAGGAAATTACAGTATTGAGTTATGTATGACTGACAGTACTATTCAATTTGACATAACATGGATACTAAATAGGAACTAAGTTCCACTGACGGTTGACTCAAAGGGGTCACCTGCACAAGAAACATTAACTGAACAATAATGGACTAAAACCAACAGAGTTTAAACCAGTAATCATTGTATCTTAAAGAAAAGTGTAAGTTGTACAATAGCTATAGTATTTCTTCTGAAAATATATTTCAAAATTAGAGTTACGCTTTCTCGTTGGAATATAAAAATAATGTTTTTTCCTCATGCTAAACACTTCTAAAGACATTTAATTTCAAGTGTACTTATCTACTATTCTAAAAATACACATATCTCCAAAGTAGTAATAAAGTCTGTGTGATGAAACATAGAATCATAGAATGGTTTGGGTTGGAAAGGACCTTAAAGATCATCCAGATCCAACCTCCCTGCCATGGGCAGGGACACCTCCCACTAGACCAGGTTGCTCAAAGCTCCATCCAGCTTGGCCTTGAACACTGCGAGGGACAGGGCAGCCACAACTCGTCTGGGCAACCTGTGCCAGTGTCTCACCACCCTCACAGAAAATAATTTATTCCTAATATCCAATCTAAATCTACTCTCTGTCAGTTTGAAACCACCCCCCTTGTCCTATCACCCCATGCCCTTGTAAAAAGTCACTCTCCAGCTTTCCTGTAGCCCCTTCAGGTACTGGAAGGCTGCTATGAGGTCTCCCTGGAGCCTTCTTTTCTTCAGGCTGAACAACCCCAACTCTCTCAGCCTGGCTTCATAGGAGAGGTGCTCCAGCCCCCTGATCATCTTTGTGGTCCTCCTCTGGACTCGTTCCAACAGATCCATGTCCTTCTTATGCTGGGGACTCCAGAGCTGGACACAGTACTGCAGGTGGGGTCTCATGAGAGCAGAGTAGAGGGGGAGAATCACCTTCTTCGACCTACTGGTCACACTTCTTTTGATACAGCCCAGGATACTGTTGGCTTTCTGGGTGGCAAGTGCACGCTGCTGGCTCATGTTGATCTTCTCATCAACCAACACCCCCAAGCCCTTCTCCCCAGTGCTGTTCTCAATCCATTCTTCACCCCACCTGTATTTGTGACTGGGATTGCCTCGACCCAGGTGCAGAACCTTGCACTTGGCCTTGTTGGACTTCATGCCGTTTGCACAGGCCCACTTCTCAAGCCTGTCAAGGTTCCTCCGGGTGGAATCCCTTCCTTCCAGCATGTCAATCACACCACACAGCTTGGTGTCGTTGGCAAACTCACCGGGGGTGCAAACAGACAAGTCAAAATTAACACAGGAGATACCTAATTGCCCTACCTGTACTCTGTCTGTTTACTTAGATCTCTTTATCAGTACACAGTGAAACCCTGGTGTCACTAATATCTGCAAAAGATGCATCAAAGGTGTCAACAGGGAAAAAATTTCACCCTGTGTGCTTCAAACAGCTGCCACTTAGGAAAAAAAAGAAGAATGCATTCAAAATCTCTGTTAGTTTCCCCTTCATTCAGAATTTCCTCCAAAATTATATTTTCCAGAGGCTCACACTGACACCTTTACTTTGAGGCTAAAGACTTACGTAAGGTCTGGCATAAACCTTACATGTTTCGTAAATGACTCACTACACATGGAGAAGAATTCTAGGTATTCCAGAAGAGGACTAAGCATTTGACTCAGCTCTGAAAGACCCCAAAATAACAGGACATTAAAGCTGTAGCAGTTTTGAAAATAGAAACTAATTTTGTAACTTTCTGGAATGTTTTAGCTACCCTTTCCTGATTCCTCGAGACCGAGGCACTATGAAAGTAAGCCACATGACAGAAAACTAAGATTTTTTACCTGTGCCATGGTTGTAAACAATACAGAAGTGCCCTTTTTTGTTTGAGACTGGGCACTTTCAGCCTCATAAAGGTTCAACAGAAGACACATAATAGTTTTGACAACAGAACCAGATGAATTAATTCAATTTTTGCAGATGTCTTCACTACTGAGAACTGGCCTCTACTTTTTAGACATAAATTTTAAATGATCATTTTTCATAACTATGTCAACAAGGTTTTTGTAAAGTGCTCCAACCAATACTATCTGGAACCTAAAATATATAATAATTGTTTCACAACATTCCATAATTTACTTCTCTAAGCTACAGGCTAGGAAAAAAAATTTGGATACAAAATAAAATGGAACTTAAAATGAGGCTTGATAAATTTCTGAAGCCTTCCCACCACCATTCTTGGAATAAGGATGAAGTTTTTATTATCTTCAGCATACAGCATTTCATAAAAATGTATCTTGTTCTCCTGTCCATCTTCATCCACTTCCAGTAATGAGTAGGGTCACCTAGGTGATCAAAAAGACAAACAGTTGAGAGGACCCAAGTAAGACACATGAACACCAATACTGAAACAATTTTAGAAGTTATGGCCTGTTGCAGGGTAAGATTTTGTGATCTGTATCATGCAGGTGATTAAACTACCATAAAGGTCATCTAGTTCAAGCCCCCTGCAGTAAGCAGGGACATCTTCAACTAGATCAGGTTGCTCAGAGACCCATCCAGCCTGACCTCGAATGTTTCCAGGGATGGGGCTTCTACCATCTCTCTTGGCAACCTGTTCCAGTGTTTCACCACCCATTTCTTCTTAATATCTAGTTTAATCTACCCTCTTTCAGTTTAAAACCATTACCCCTCGTCCTATCACTACATGCCCTCACAAAGAGTTGCTCTACAGTTTTCCTGTAGGAAAAGTAATAACTTGAAGAGAGGCTTTTGTGGTACCAATTTACCAATAGATCCTACGGTGCTGTTAAAGATTGCATGTGCTCTGTTATTTTAAATTTCTTTAGTATTATTTATATTAATTTTATTTAAAATGAATTAATTTTATAATTAAAGAAATAGATACATCACTGAAATTGGACCACAAATTTAAATATATCCATTTTAAAGAAGTAATTCTGAAAACATGAGTTTAAATTAAAATTCTGGACAGGACAAAATACCTAAGTTTTCAAAAGTATTGTTTATTACAGAAGTAAAGGAAGACAGAACTCAAGATTCTTTGTCTCATCAGCAGTGATGTGGCTTCACTGTCAGCAGAGACAGATAGAAAAAGTTGCTTAACTAGATGTGCCAAAAGTAATAGCAATTTTTGGCTCTTGAAAGAAAGCACTGCATTTTATAGGAAGGTTATTTTGTTTCACTAGCAGATGACATCAGTGATGTCATGTTTCAAACTTTTCAACATGTCTCAGTAACAATGGTATAACCCTTAAGATAAAGATATAATCCACAGTGAAGACACAAACCACAATTCAGCACGGATATTCCACATTGATCATGGTGAGTAAACTCTTGTAATATACACAATTAAAACAAAAATATGCAAAACTTATAGTTTAAGTCTTAAAAATTATAGACAGTAATATCTAATGAAGTTGTAAAAACACTTCAGATCTTCCAGTGTCAAAGGGATAAAACAATGTAGCTATACTGGGATGCTACTGTGCTTCAGCTGGCACATTTAACTTAAGTCTTAGTGATTCTGGTCTCACAGCAAGCCCAGACCTAACATGACCAGTGATTAACAGGATGAATACCCTCAGCTTCGAGTGATTTCCTCTGCAGTCACATGGTTCAGTTACTTTGTAAATTTAGTAAAAAGAGGCTCTCATAGACAAAAATAAGCTCAATGGTAACTATCCCATTATCTCAGTTTGCTACCTGTACACACGTATTCTTTACCAAGGAGGAGGGTGGAATCTTCTCCTCCGGTCTGGATGTCCCACTCTATATTCTCTACCTGGAAGGAGTAGGAGAGGAATTAAATATACTGAATTAGCATTAAAGCAGGAAAACAAAAGCTTACTCAGATAGTCTGCAAAAACATTACATTTATACATACTTCAAAAAAAGAACTTGTCCCTCTCCAGTTGGTATATCATTATGGCTAGTATTTTGAAATGTTGAAGGATAAAGTCCATGGCAGATTTGTTCTTCTTAAAGCTCTTGGGCCATGGTAACTTCTAAAGCTAGTACAATTAATGGGTTGGGATAGTGAACCATACAGGTTCATACACTGCGGTTGACTGATCAGACTGTGTGAATTCAGGACAGGAAAATATTCTATTTAGAACCAGACATAAGCTATAAGAACAAACATTTTCACACTGGTTTAAGTGTGTCTGTGTACAATATTGCTTTAGTTACAGATTCCTATAAGCAAAGTAGTACTCAAACCGCAAATAAAATCTTTTTTTCAGCACCAAATTTCTACCAAGTTCCACCTACATTACAGTTCTATCAAAATCCTATTAATCAGAAACATGCTTGAAAACAGAGTACACAACCCAAGTGTGGAAGCCTTTATTAAAAACCTAGCAAATGAAAATTTGCTACAGACTTGGATCCTTCAGTGTAGCTGTATTATGTTCAGCTCCATGGTTTACAGCGTGGTGCAAGTGAACTGAATGTACCCTTCTGATGCAATTATATTCCATGAAGAAATGGGACACTGGATAATTTCCTTTTGTCTTGGATAAGAGTTTCTCTTGAGTGAGACATACCTCCAACAATTCTATTTTTTTCATATCTTTCCTTGACACTCATCTTTCCTCTCCCCTGAGAAACTGCTTTCAATTTTCCATAAAAGCTGTTCTCCAAGACTTTGTTTTTAGAGAAAAATAAATCACTTTTGAAAAAGTTATATTTTCTACACTGAATTCTTTAAAAAACAAAAGCTGTTAATTTTCCTTTTTCTCTTCTATTCCAATAGGGAGATGGAAGAAAAACAAGGCAAAGGTGGATGGAAACAAAGAAAGCAAAACTATTTTTTTGGAGAGAATATAGTTTTCTAAAGCAGAATATAGTTGACCCCAAATCCAACAACTTCTAAATGCAAGTATGAAATTGTCAAAACGCTTCACTCCATCTTCCCCATCTCACTGTTTATGGGTCTGGTGATAGATGACTGGCAGCTGAAATTATCATCCACTACTTCTAGCTCTCTGATAGCTCTTACTCATTATGTCCTCATCCCTCCCCTGGGTTCATCATACAGAGAGTTCTGGTGTCTGCCTTATCACAGGCAGAAATTCTATGTCCTTGCTGATATCCCTCACTATTGCTAATATATTAGGGTACCCTTGATTTCAACCATTTAGCTGTTACAACCAGTCCCACAGACACTCTCTTTATCTCTTTCCCTTCCCTTCAGCTCACTTTTCAGACAGGTTTCCAAATAGTAGTAGGAGAAACATTCATTGAAGTTTTAAAATACAGCTATAAAAGTACATAAGGCAACGTATAGATAAGGTTAGACTTTTTCTTCTCTTTTTTTTTTTTTTGTTATATTTTGTATGTTGACTTAGATCTAGGTGGTAATTTGTATGCTATGACAAAATTCCAGTGTTTATCAGTTGGGCTGCTGAAGAGAGTGACAGACACATGATACTCAATAGTTCTTAGTGCTCAGTTATTTTTAGCTATTTGGAGAATGAGGCAACAATGTGATTCAGAACAATGTATTAGTGGTCTTAACTGCTAATTAATGAAGTTTCATCTACCAATAGGCTATATGACACGTGATGTGGTGTTTCAGCCACAAACCTAGAATCTGGAAAGTCATGCTTCATTACAGACAGGCAGGACTTCTAAACTCAGAGCACACAGGTTATGAACTGCTGCAATGCAAAGTTTTATACATCAATAACAGAAGCCAAACCTTAGCTTTAAATTAGATACCTACGATCTGTTTAACAAGCATCAGAATGGACAGACACTCAGAATGGGGTACACGAAAGTCAGGGTGCTAAGCAGGATGCCTTCTAAATTAACAAACAAGAAACACTAAGGAAAAATCTACTTCCCTGTGAGGGTTGCAGATCCTTCTCTGAGTTACATGGATGCACTCTCTGCATTTTTGTCACACAGTCAAGAAATTTATGAAGAGAACCTAAAGCAAAAAAACCCCAAAACAACCCAAACAAAAAAGATCACCCCAAACCCTCTAAAACCCACAGCTGAATTCCCTTCTCTCAAAACATAGCTAGAGGATGAGACGTTAATTACAGCAGATCAGCGGTTAGTAATCACCATAAAATGAGGGATGCCTAATTCTTGTTTTGCCTGAGGGGATTCAAACCATCACCTCAGAGAAATACCAGTGCTTCTTAGGTTTATGCTTTCTGGAGGGAGGTACTCTTTCCTGCACTTCTGAAGGTGAGCCATTGACATGGAATTCTTAAACATTAACTGATAAAGAGAGAGCAAAGGCTGCCTAATCATTACATATGCTCCTGACACAGAAGATAGGGTCCCGTGGTTACTGTTCCATCACTTTTTAATGCATTTCATCCAATGATTTATATCTAATATGCAACAGCAGGAACCATAACAGTGTACCATGGGAAGGCATATAACGGATGGAATAGATAGGTATCACTAATGTTACTAGGAAGTTTTATCACATAAGCTATCATAGAACACAAAATTGCTTTTAGTGAAGCAACCCAAATAGCTGTCTTAGTATTAGGAAACTTGGAAAAAAAGAAACTTTGTCAAAATGAGTGATCTTGGCAGATCAGTTTAAAAGGAGCTCTAAAGCTCAGTACTCTTTTGTAAGGACAGATACATTTTTTCAATATATCTAATTTAGAGGAAATGTAACTGCGCTTATGAGATGATGTTTTAAGAGCGTGCTGAAGGTAGTAAATAGGGCTAGTGTAGAAGCAGCCAAGATGTTTTAATAATGCTACTGAAACAAATTTATAACACAGGTCAGCACGGTTACTGTGGAACCTACTTTGTGGAATACATCTAGTTACATCTGGAGCTGGTCAGAGATAACCTGACCCCTGAATATCAGGCTTCTTGAGATGGTCACAGTAACAATAATCAGTTTCAGTTCTGCTCACAGTATACACACCCTATATTTCAGCTCTACATTTCACATACACAATCAAACAATCTTATCCATGAATCAAATGATAGTATCTCAGTCTCAAGCACACAACAGTGTCAGCTGAAACACCTTAAAGACTTTACTGTGTTTATTCATTATGTATCCCCCCTAATCACATCATCAACCTTTTTTCAATTCTTTGAAAAACTCAGATGGAAACACAAAAGAAATTTAAGCTCTGCAGGCTTAATAAAATAATTGATCTTTCCTAGACTCTTCTCTTCCTTTTACTTATTTTCTTTAATCTGTGTGCATATGCTTTAGCTCATAATAATGAAGAAGTAAAACTGAATTATGTCAGCTCAACAGTGTTATCCACAGTGATGCTTCATTGAAATGCCTGTTCTCAAGAAGTGAGATTGGTGAATGACTAAAGATTAATGCCAAGACAAGACCAAACTTGCATTTCTATTTCTTAGGCAATGAAGCTGAGACTCTGATCTAGAAAACCACTTAGGAATGTGTTTAACTTTACTCATATGCTTAAGTGCTTTGTTGAAGAATGAACTAAGATCTGCAGCTAAGACTTCAGACACACATTTCTAGGCAGCTGTGCCAATGTTTTCTAGAACTATAACAATTTTAAATATAGTTCAGCAAGAGACCAACCATGGAAAGTTTAAATATCACATGAAAGCTTTTTTCCCAGAATATCATGAGTCAAACCAGGACAGTGAGTAAAAGGTGCCTCCAGATTATAACGCTATACTCCATCGCACTTTGCAGAGTTAGTTTTTGCTAATGGTAGTACACAACTGTAACCGATACAACTTTTGTTTCTGACTGCTGTAGCCACAGGGTAACTGCATACATACAAACACAAACTGCATATGGATAGACATAGCGCTGTTATATTGTTGACAGAGACAATTTGAAATACACACATGTGCACACAGATTTTACCTCGTGGTTGAGGATTTCGCCATAGGAATCCCCTCATCTGGTTATGATATGGAGGAACAAAAGAACTTCTGTGTGTTTGTTGAAACATGGGATTAAATTCCATTTGTCGTGTTCCTGAAAAACAGTATTTACTAAGCAACTCTGACTGACAATGAAAAAAAAGGGAGAGACAGTACATTCTTTTTCAGGAAACAACATCTCTTAGTTTTATGCCAAAGTACTTATTCACAATTACAGTTTTTCCAAATGAAAGTTAGCTTAATAAGCTGTTCTCATTTCCATCTATGCACATCATGATCACAAGTGTATTTAGAAACCAGATCAAAATTTTATGACACGGATTTGGAGACTGTAATCATTAAAACAAAACAGAAATACCTATCCAAATTGGAATCACAAATCATAATTAAAATGGTTAAGTACAGCTCTCAAGCAATAGTAGATGCTAACAAGGTCTGGTATCGTAAATCACAACAGATATTCTTAGTTTTGAACATCCAACACCAGTATGATGTAGCATCACATCAGAAGTGCTGCTGTCACATAATGCAAAGCACTGAACTAGCAGAAAATCATTCATTCTGTTGTAATTTGCTCAAGGAATTTTGAAGGGGTAGTTTCTGTCCTCACAGATATTATAATTGATCAGGTACTAAGCAGGTAATAAACATAATACCACCATAAACACTGAGATTCAGAGTGAATTATTGCGAAGCCTCAAAAGCTGATCTGTGAATGATGCTGAAAACTTTTTACACGTTTTTTTTTCTCTGAAAGTCAGGCAGATCAGGTGGGGAAAACAAATGCCTTTAGTGAACCGAGCCATAAAACTGGGGGAGGGGGAAAAGCACATAGTCTTATGCAAGAAAAAGGCATTCTCCAGGGTGTCCAGAAGCTTTCTTATATTTTGAACTATATCAGTCAGTCCAATAAGTTGATAGGCAACTATCTCAGTTAGCTCCCCCAAGGGAAAGGAAGAAAAAACTATTGAGTCATCTAATTTCTCCTATAAAAATAACTTTAGTCATTGAGTAAATAGTAGTGATGTTTCTGTTAATGAATGATATTTTATTTACTGCATATATTTCACTAACTATGTAGCTAGACAGCATTATTATTTTATCCAAACTTGGGTAATCAAATTCACATGAATTCCTAAAACCAGGAAATATTTTCTTAGATCTCTTCTTTGGTTTACTTAGCTTGATGGGCTGCCTATGTAAATGCTGCTGCTGTTGAAGGATAATTGAGCTCATCAATGTATTGATTTTATTGAGAAAATTAACACAATGTCAACCTGTAATAAATCCATTCCCTCTTGGTCTGCTCTGTATTGTTCTCTTCTTTGCCATGCAAGCCTTGCAAATGAAAGACTTCAGATTCTGGAAGGGTGCATACAAAGACTCCTGCAGACAATATGGTTAAAAATAAATTACTGTTCTGCTTTTCTCTCTTCAGGTGTACCACAAATCAATCACATATACAACAACTAAAAGACTTGTCTTAGCCACACTCACATATATATGAAGGTGGTAGATCTAGTTCATATTTATTCAGGAAACAAAGTTCAACATTTCACATGATTCTATGATTAAAAGTGGATCCTTGGAGCGGTGCAGATGGAATGTTTTCCCCTTTTTAATTGAAGTTTGTTTTTCTTCTCTGCTTACACCCATAAGTCACTTGTTTTCCTATTCTATTACCTTGCACCTGTAGATGTACTTAACTAGACTTCTATCAGCAATACCTCAGGCAGAGATGTTAAAAGCCTCCAGATAAGGACTGATGAACTCATGGAAAACACACCAGTGAAAATCAAAGTATCTGAATCTCATATATTAGAAGCAAAACAACAAAATAGTAAAACAGCAGCCCCAACTCCTGACTGATAAAGTATAACCAAGTCTAACAAGAAATGGGGGAATTAAATAAAAGTATTTACCTTAAGGTGTGATGAAAAGTTCTACTGTCAAAAGGCCAAGCTGAAGCTATTTAAAGACACAGTACTAATAGATGTGACAGATCCTTAACTTTCACTGATTTCAGTGAGCTTGGAAGAAGTGTCAGATCTTAGAATCTTTCTCTCTCTTATTGACTTGTACTGGGCATGTGGGCAGTAGTACACATTGGAAAGAATTATGAAAAGATATTTTTAGAGCAACAGCATACTTTGTAATTTTCATAGAACTGAACTGATTCTTACAGGATGACAATTCCATTTTGTAACCACCAAACCAGATGGAGAGCAGGAAAGAGGGGAGAGGATTACAGGATAAAGTAAAAAAATGCAATAGGTAGCAAGACTGCAGCAACTAGAGAGGTTCTTAAGTTATAGGTCAAGTCTGAATCCTTGAACCCTCCCACAAATCTACTAGCACATTTTTTAAGTTAACAAACCTCTTTATAGAACCTGAAGCAAAACCCACAGATATATTTTTTTTTCTACACAAACTGAGTACAGTCTGTGAAGAATACCCACTAATGGGAAAAGCCTCTCATTGTATTCTTGGGAGAATAAATTCAGAATGTGTTTATGAGGGTTGGATGAAAGGCAAGATCAAAAAAGGACAAAACATATCACTGACGTGGAGCCCATTAGATAATTTGGCTTTAATTTTAAAAAATTGATCATGAACATACTCATTAGTGAGGAGCACAATAAAAAGGCTAATAAAGTGATAATATAATTGCCTTTCTGCTTTATGAGACAATTACATCCAATTTTCTGTGTGGATAAACAAACTAATATGATTACTGTTATGAAAAACAGAGAACTAGCATAATATGAGCTTAGCATATTTTTTAAAAAAAGCAAGATGGCTCTATTTTTGATTCTATCAGAAGCCTTCAATTTTTTATCTTTAACAGCTGCTAAGGCTACAAAGAACTGAGGTACACTGAAATTTGCCCACAAATATATTAACTGCATTTAATTTATACATTTTCTTCTTTTGGTACAAGAATCTGCGGGAAGCAAACCCTAAAACATTCAAAATTTCTGGTGTAGATGTAAATATTTAACCAAGGTTGTATTTATACTGTAATTTTCACAAAGCTATTAAATATATTTAAGCCCATCATAATTAAAACAATACTGATTCTGAGACCTCCTGAACTCCCTGAAGTAACTTAACTGTCCAGATCATAGAGAAGGGACCTTAGGAGTTAGGTGACAAGCACTGAACACCAAAAGGAGTAACTTTTCCCTATTATCTTTTCTATAACAAAACATCACATGTAGAATAACTTTTTTTTTGCATACAATGCTGTCGCTATCATCAGATTAGATTTATGTTGCTCAAGGGTAGATTGTTAACAAACTAGTGCTGAAAGATCTTGGCTTCTAGCGATACAATAAGCTCTGCCAGGAACTAAGCACCAGATTTATTTATTAAAGTTGAACTTATAATAATAGGAAAAACCAATCACATATGCTTGTTGCCTTGCCAGTGTCCCCAGCTAAACTGGCATCTTTTTGGCAATTCTCCCAAAACCAAATTCTTGCTTCAAACTGATAAGCTGGAAAGTTATTTTATTAGTCTGGGAGCTATCTCTGCCATATATGTACCATAAAATCATACCTAAAAAAGAAAAATATATTTAAACTACTCTAAAAATTCACAGGGCTAGACTGTTTTTTCCCCACAACAGAACAGTTTATCTGGGGTTTATTTAAACTAGAGTACCAGGCTTTTAAAAACCCTATCCTAGATATTTAAGTTAATCAAGCAAATTTCCAACATTGTTCTGGGGATCTAAGCATCTCCCTTCATCTTCCTTCCAAGACAGGTTAAAATATAACTTTAACCTGACCACACCAAGATTTTTGAATGTTAGCTGAAACATTTAAAACACATTTAAAAATACCTCTCAGTGAATATAAATTTTGTACAGATTTAGATACATATTGTAAAAGTTATTCACTACCCCGAATTCTACCCAAATGGAAAAGAAGTATCAATTTCACACAGATCCATTTCCCCATTTATTCCTTAGACCCTCTATTGTTCTGCAAAATCCTACATGAAAAACTGGATGAACCACTGGCCCAATCCAAAATCTACTGAAATCAATGGACCAATTAATGCGAACCACAGGATTTGGATAGAGGGTATAGTCCTAATCTTATGATTGATTCCATACGGAAAGGATTATCTTCCTCCTCCGTGCTTTAAACACATACATTCCACCCACCCACACATGTTCCACGCATCATTCCAGATCAGGATGGTATATAATTCGGACACAAAATTAGAAAACAAAACTAATCATACAACAATTCATATTGAATGCATGAGATTTAAATAATTAAAAACCTTTTTTCTCTGTCATCACTTTGATTTCTTTTAACGTCAAGTGATACAGGTAACAGCAGGTAAAAACATTTCAAAGGTAAAATTTTCAGAAGTAATTAAATGATACAGAATTTTCAGTTTCACACTGAAAACTGACAGATTAATCAAAGGTCTTAAAAGCCATCTACACAGTTGAGTACAGACCTGCTCAAGCATTTCTCCACATATTTTGTGCTGGGGAGGCACGAGCCAGGTCTGGTCCAAGGCTTCACTAGTGCACCAATACAGCCTTGCAGCCAGTCTAGCAGACCTTACCTCTGAGCCTGGACATGATGCCACCCTAGAACACCAGGTATGGCCTGTACCCAGCAAAACTCTGCTGATATCACCCTGACCTTGCCTGGGCAGACATGTTTTAAGTCACACTGGTTTTTTGGTAACATAGCATGCAGATTGTGTAAATCCCATCTTCTGAAAAGTGGGATTGAGAATGAAGTAAGTACTTAGATGTACAGGAAGGTACTTGATGAGATTCTAAAAATATACCCAGGTATTACACCTTTTTCTGATTTCCAGTTCCTCTTTGAATTCCCCAAACCTTCACCTCAAACTTTATGTTAGTTAATACCTTTCAAAATATCACTCTTAAACACTTTAAAAATTTTAGCCAGTATGCTTATTAAAAGACATTCTTAATATGTTACCTAAAATCTTACAGAAAAAAACCCTTAATATCTTAGTACTAGAAAATCATTACAGGAATTTTCATTTTTTGAAATTAACAATCATTTTGACACTTCCTTACATTATTTTCTGAGCAATGGAAACAAAAATAAAAGTAAAATTATAGCTTCCTCTGTAGTCTCAGTATTTCTGCCTTCTTAGGTATTTTTGGCAGAGTAGAGAAAAAGGAGTAAGGGAGGGAAAATATAAAGAAAGGGGACCAGTGTAAACATGAATATTACAACAACAAACAAACATGGACAGGTATATATTTCAAAGAATACAGAACTGTCTAAGAGGATGCGATTACTCACATTGCCTTCCAAAAGCTCTTCCAAAGAGCAACCTTGGTGTGACTGCTGGTATTTTTGTTGAAAAAGTTTTCCATCAAACACTTCCCAAGGCATCAAATCATCCATTCTGAATGGAAAGCCACAGGTACTATTCGCCATGAGCAAAGTTGTAAGGCCACGAATAAAGACAGCGCCAAGATGTACAGCTCTGGAGTCCACTTGTGCAAGCTGTTCACACACACACACAAAAAAAAAAAGGTTGGCCCCACAAATCAGGAAATATAAGCAATTTTACCATCACATATAACCATGTGAACAGCAGAGCAAATGATAAACAGTCCCTAAATTGTGAAAATTATGGTCTTTTATTGCACAATAGAATTCATCAAAGGATTCTGTTTCTAGTTTTATTCAATAAAGTCAAATAAATGAAGTTTGTTTTAACAAACACAGCATCTCACCCAAGTTTTTAAGACAGATACATTCAAAATGAAAATGGAAAGACAAAATAAATGGCTATTCTCTGTAGTATTTCTGAAGCATTAGCAGTTCCCCAGAAAGAATTATGTTAGTGGAATGCAAAACATGAACTGGGACAATAAAATGACGCGTAGAGTGAACCATTGACCTTCCACAGTTTGATCAACCAGGAAATGTTACAGCACTTAAAAGATCATTTAAAGTACAAGATTTGCACTGGATGTCTCCAGAAGAAATACTGGAATGGTATGACAACATCCAGAAAATGCAAAATGAGAAACTCAGTAAGACAATTAAAACTCATGGCGAAAATAAACTTGACGGGTGAATTTAACATCCTGCTGTGGCAGAGCATAGCAAATTATAGAAGCCTTGAATCCAATATGGGGAAAATTGGGATTTTAAGTACTGTATAAACAGGACAAAGCTCCTCAGTGGGGAATGCCTTTTCTACAGTCTGTACCAAAGCAGTCTGTCAGGACCAGGAGGGATTCATAACAGTGTGGCCATCAACACTGTCACCCATGGCAGCTGTTGTACCTTTACAGTTTTCCTTACAGTAGAAGTTGTACCAGGAATGGAATAGCATCCAGAATACAATGGACAAAAATGTGGCTCAAATTTGTCTTAGCCCTAGCTCCTCAAGAGCAGTGAATTGTTTGTTTGAAATGCAGTAGGAAAGGGTTGGCCCAGTATTACTAACAATAACATTTTATATCTTGAAAGATCCCCAAAAGACTTAAAGGTATGCACATACACCATCAGTGCCCGACTAAAAAAATTAACAATAGCAGACAACATTAAATGTTGTACTAATGGATCAAAACTTTTTCCTCCCTAAGGTCCACATAACAAATTCAGGAAACCTTTGCTAGCAACACAGAGCTACAAAGCTTCTTCCAAAGAGACAAACACAATAAAGCATTCGAAGAATATAGTTAGAAGCTGGTCAGGGACTTACGTTTTCTGTATTATTATGCAATGAGCTGAAGTCTGTTGTATAATTTGATTATGTGAAACTGGCTTCTGTGATAGGGTTCACCCTAACCATAGGCAAGGGGCAGTAGGGTTCTGTTAAGGCAATTGAAGACATTAAGTATACCTCTACCGGCTGCTTTTAGTGCAGTGCAGAAGTAAGAGGACCTAGAGATGACGATGCAAGCAAAAGATACTAGGCAAGGTCATCCAGAGCCCTCTGGGAAGAACTCCTAGTGATTCCTGGAAAGGCATCGAGCTGACCACCAGGACATTGACCCAGCATGACACTCAGTACTTAAGATTCACCCAATACAGACAACTGAAGACAACCACTGACATCCAGACAAAAGCAGACAAGTCAAGCTAATTTGAGCAGTCATTTAGAAAATGAAAGGCTTATCCTTTTCTAACTTTCATACTTGAGTAAGGGAGACCTTATTTTCTTCTCCCTTTAAAATATAAGTATTTTCAGTATGGGATCAGGCTATTGAGTTTCAGCAAGCTATTGCCTCCAGATGTAAGCTAACATTTTGCTAGCTAAGACTGGTTACTACATGCACACTCTTAACTCTCTTGCTCTGGCAGGTAAAGCAGGTTTTTGCAAACCATTTAACTATGCTGTAGGTACTTGAAAGAGGAATGTGATTTAAGGGAAACAGTATTATTTGTACTAAAGTAGACAGTACGAATGCACACAGCCATTTATCATGTTGCAGCTGAAAGATTCTTACACTGCACTAACCAGACAGTTTCTAATCGCCTGATCAAATCTTAAGACCTGCTAAGAAAATGAGTCCACATCATTACAAGCTTTAAAAAGCAATCTGCTTGGTTTGTGATCACAAAGTAAGACTTTATGAGTGGTAAGTACAGAGTAAGAACTGCTGGGAATCCTCAGAACTCCCTTTTTTTTTTTTTAAACTAATCCAGCTAGGGAATTCTTTCAGGATTTATGCACCCTGTTCTTGTTCCCAATGCAACAATAAATTGAACTTTAAATACAATAAAATACTATAGAGCACTCTGTTGAGTGATAAAGTTTTGCTCTGAAACTATAGGGAAAATGGACATGTGAAGTTACTATTAGCTGCAGAGGCCAAGAGTGACAGTAGCATACCAACCAGATGAACTAAACTTGGCCAAATTTATATAACTATGATTTATATCACCAATAGTCTCTTTATTATAGATCAGTACAAAACCAGACTGAAATTCCCTGTCATACAACTGGATATAGTCTTTTACTGAATTATCAGTAAGTACTGATAATGTCAAAAGATTTAACTGCTGAAAACGAAGTTTCATGAAGAATAATGAAACATGTATTTAAGCTGCTGAAAAGGAAAGAGTAAATGCTGTTATCTGCAGCAAGTAATTTTGCATCTAATTTAACGGCTGTGTACTATATGATTATTAATTCATACCTTTTTTTCATTTGTTGACAAAGATGCTTTTATTGTCGTTTTTAATCCCACTTGTACCAAGGATGTAAAACAGCTATTAGAACAGATTACTGACACTATATGTGGATGTCATCTGGGCCATAAATCTTAAAATAAAGCTTTTATATATTTATTTTGTTCTGAAAACTCTAAGCATATGCCCCATACAAATATGTGATTAACCCAACTTTATTCAGGTTAGTGTGAAACAAATGCGTAGGTATTTGCAGAACAAGAGTCTAAATGAGAATTTGAAAAATTTTGCTTTTGATGGTGACACACAAAATAGCAAAATATAGGTCTCTGAATGATGTATCAAACTGGGGATCAGCGTACTACTGTCATTGATGCTAAGTGTTACTTCTGCCTAAGTGAGTATGAAGTCTGAGCCACCAACACCACCCTAGCTGTGCTCTTTTCAACTACACTTGAGACATACTGGTTAAAAAGATAAAATAATGTTGCTGGTGACAGGTTTTACAGATTTCACTGTCTAGGGATATCAATCCAGAACCTTCCTCAAGCACTAAGTATCAGGCAGCGGGGTAAGGCTTGTTTTTTTAATGGAAATCAATATTGGCAAGACCAAGGCAAGAACTATCACCAGTGATTTCTTTATTTTAATAAGACAGAAAATACATTCACTAAAGCGTAGTTTCTATTTTCCATGTCTGGCAATGAAAAACAAAGAAAATGAAAGCACAGTGAGTCTATAACAATGAGCCTCTGCACATGGCAAACCACAGACTTGTTTTGCCATGGGAATGCTCACAACTGCTTGGTGTCTGCAATGCAAAGACGTCACGATGAGGAGAAGTGGAAAATTCCAAAAGAAAAGAAGGCTTGCCTTCCAGGGCATTACACCCTAGAGATTACTACTTATTGGAAATTGTGTGTTCTTTTTACTATTTTTATAAACTCAGGACCCCAGTGAATCATGTGAGAGACCCTGTGATACATACACCCCTGTGATCCTGCTGCTGCTACTCCTACCACCAGCTGATGACATTTGTGTGAGAGAGACAGGGAGTGCGTGAGAACTGCTCCTCCTGCACCAGCTGCCCTGTGCTGTGCCCCTGCTGCTTCTCCTACCAACAGCAGCTCCCCATCCTCTCAGCGTTTGGGGAAAAAGATTACTTTTCCTATTTGCCAACATTAATTGAAGACTGAGAATAGAACTCCAAGTTCGCCGTCCTCTAGTACCATTGCAGAAGAGGTTACCAATATAGTGCTTAGAAGGCCTGAGCTGAACTGGGTAAGCCCACTTGTAAAGAGCGAGAAGTGCTACAGCACCCGCATCACTAATGTATAATGTTTTTTTTCTAACAATTTGAGAAATGTCTTTGCCAGAAGAGCCAACATCAGAGACTTATATCATGCCTTTTCTGCTCTAGAAACAGAGCTTGAGTCTGTGAACCACAAACTCACAAGCTAATCTCTGTTTGTGTGCATCCTCTTTGACCACAAAAAGAGGCTTTGCAAGAATGAAAGTGTTTGCTCACAGGAGCAGTTTGCAAAACCAGACTCAGAGACTGTATAACATGCTGAAGAGTTTTTACTTACAGGAAGAAAAATACATGGACCTTGTATATAAATACAAAATTCCTGATCAAATTACATCTAATTTAATAATAAATAATAATAATAATAGGATGTAAAAATACCTTTATGGTATTTTAAGAAGGTAATACCAGTCCTCTCTGTCTTCTTTGTGGATTCACAAGTGCTTTTTGATACAGGTATAAACTTTATCCTATGCACTTCGAAAGTTGCACAAGCTATTTTCAGGAACATACTAAAAAAACCCCACAACTCCTTCACCACTCTATGGAGTTTAGAGGGTTCAAATTCTGTTAAAATATAAATAGGCTCTACTGCACTTGAAATGTAAGGACAAGTATCTGAATATGCCAGATGCCAACAGACACAAATGAAGGCCAGAACTGTACCCATCAGCAAAGCCACCTCACTATCTAGAAACCAAGAAGAAAGGCAAAGATATGATAATAATTTCACAATTCTCTACTTGTGCTACGTCATCTGTATTTCAATGCACTAAACACTACATTTCATTTAAGAACTTGTTCCTTTAATAAGATTTTCAACAACATCCTGGGGACACACTTTTTCAATGACAAAAGTTTGTATTAATAATTGTTACTTAGGCTAAATTTGTTCTTATGCATTTATTTTTTTTCTTAATCTGTTGCCTTCTTCCTGTGGTAGAGCTGAATACAGGAGATATGACATTTTGAAACAAATTTTAAAAGAAATAACTTAAAAATTACATAAGGCATTTTTTCCCACCTCTCAAAAGAACATACCTGTTCTGTTATAAAAAGGAAAGCACAACACTCAAGGACAGGTGAGTATTTGTTAACTTCTAGTTAAAATTAATCAATTGAAGAAAAATAATTAACAATCAATGAAATATGACCCAGGCAATAAACTGCTGGTGATCAAAATCTGAGCACTTTCCTAGTTTAACCGGTTCTTTTTATATCTATTTGAACTCAGTCAGTATATTATCAGTATGCTACTTCTTACATTACCTCCTCCAAACCCCCCTGTATCTTAAATGATCAAATATTTAACCATAGGCAATTTATGCTTGGGCAATAAAGGCAGCAGGTAGATCCTATCTCAGGAACTTGCCATTAAAACAGATTTGCCTAGAAGAGGTAAGGCACATTTTGTTCCAAATATAAAGCGATAAACTGTCAGCTGATGACAACTTCACTGAAGTTAAATTCTCTGCAATAGAAAGTATCACTAAACACATTTTTTCAACCAAAAGAAAGAGTCCTTTCTTGAATTCTAGATCTTCCTGCCTTCAGACATTAGTAGAAATTCGCAGTGTGAGTTGTCAAAAGATGCTAAAAAGCCCTGTGCACTGGAGCTATATGCTCTGCGATTGGACAAAGACAGCTTAAACTGGTGCAATGGTGGTAAACTTAAGGAGCATTATCCTACAGAGATGGGCTGGTGAAACAGTAAGTTTACCTGACATCAGTCAGCTTTAAGCAGTAGGTTGCTAGGAGTGTAGTACATCACTTGCTTCCTTGACCTGTCAACTTGAGGGGGGAGAGGAGCACCAGTATTTTGAAAACAAGACTAAGGTTTATTCTGATAAAAGATTATGGCTTAAATTAAGCTCTTCCTGCTTAAACAAGGTGTATGCAAAGGAAAATGGGGATTGAGAACAGATCCCATGAGGGCATCTGCTGCAACAGAAACTAGAAAAACCAGTTTTCAAACACTTCCAAGGCTTTGCAGTAAATATTTAGCAGTAAACAATCCAATTGCTTAGGATTTATACATTGAGAAAAGTTTATTTACTGGGTTTTATCAGGAGTTTGAGTAAAATGATACCTCTCTGTGGAACAACACTGTTATTTACATTAAGCCCACAAACTCCAATGAAAACCTAAAAAAAGCTTTAAAATTGCTTTTATCTTTAAGCACCCTACAAAATAGTAACACAAAAGCACTACTAAACAATTTGCAACCAAATAAAAATCTCCTTCAGTTCCAAACACGTCGCTTCTCATTTCTTGATTGATTTTCGAAAATACCAGCCTTTATCAGAGTTCTTAATCATATCTACAACAAAACCCAGCAAAAATGACATTTCTGTGATGATGAGTATCACCAGTTAAAATGTTTAGCCCCTTCAGCTTATTTGTACACAGTTATGTAATGGACAGCACACTGGCACCTGCAAAAAAGATTAAAATAACATTACTTTCCTTATTTTAGCTACAACTGCTTGACTCTGATCTAAAAGATTACTAAGCTAATGACAGTTCATAATACATGTGACATTTAATAAAGATTTGTATAAATTTTGAGTTACAGTCATCAGGCTAAACGCCTGACTGTGGCCCAGCCAGTAACTACATTCTTTCTATAAAAGTGAACGGATTCATTAGGATTTAAATTTTAACTCTCTTAAATACATGCTTGTGTTTTTGATGACAAACTTACTTTTGAATTTCCTCACCTTTCCCTCATATAGATAATATTGCACTTACTTGGTAGCAAAAGATATTTTATTTGTTTGGGACTCTGAGACTCAATTACATTTTCTTTTTTTTTTATACATTAGTTAAGTGTTGTGGAATTACGAGAAAGGGAATTATTTGTAGCTCCATCTGTCTTGCAACTAATAAAGTTTTTCCCTGATGGGGGACAAACTGCTGACAAACTCCTGGTAGGTCTGCACCAGTAACTGATGGGCTATGTCACTGGCATCTCAAATGGTTTTACCCATGCCCATAGCAATGTCTCCCTCTCACATAGATGCCCTAATAATGTGATGCCACATTAAAGCTTCTTCCTGTTGGACAATTTAGAGTGCCTTTTTCTTCTCCCCAGCTGTCTATTTAAAGCAATCAGCAGTAACTTCTCTCAGAGACTCCTACATCTCTGTCAAACATAGCTGAAATAAGCCAACATATTCAAAAGTTATTAGGGGACATGGAAAAAAATATAAAAAACATACAAAAGGTCACTTCCCTCTCTTAATTCCAGTAACTTTCCATTGTAAGCCTTCAAAGATCAAACTTTATCCACTCCCCTATTTTCTGACACTCATTATTTATTTTTGTATTCTTCTCTACACTGACTAGCTCCTTTATCAAAATCTTTAAAATGAGGGGCTTCATTTGCCACTGCCTGCATCTTGATCACACTCCTGATCTAAAGTCCTTATCCGTACCTTACCCCAGCCCTTCCCCTTTGTTTAATCATAAGACTGGTCCATGGAACAAAGTTTTAAGAGTAAAAATTCTGCCACTAACACAACTACTCAGCAGAGCGTGCTTGGCTACCTTTGCTGATGCAGTGTGTCCTTTCACAGCTGCAGACTGTATTGTTGGATGATAGCTGGGTAGGCATGCAACTGCTCCATGTGCTGCTGTCTGGTGGCCTACCTTGTGGACATTTTTCGCAGTGTACTATGAAATCGTTGCCATGGATTAAGACATCATTGTGACTACAAAGAAAATTTTGATAGGTAGGAGTTCACTGCTAAAACTGTCCAAGGCTTAATTAGCCAAGCTTAAAAATTAGTTTTGTTTTTTTTTATCTCATCAGAGTAGATGTTCACAATCTATTTAATTGTCCTAATGTATGACCCTTCCTCCTCTTAAGCTGTTTTGAGTATATATGTTTTAAGGGCCTAATCTATTTCCCACTGAAATCAACAGAAAGACCAGTGAATTTCAGCAGAATTGGATTAGGCAAAATTTAGTATGTTTAAAGCTCTGCAGCCTCCAGAAACATTATGACAACTGTTACTAATGTCATGTCTGGTATATAAGCTCTTCATATAAAACTGTCATTGAACTAAGATGCTTAGTATAGAGAATTCCAGGAGAATAAATACTGTTTGACAGTGCAATATAGGTTGTGTTGTTTTTTTTCTCCTAGGGTTTCTTTGTATTGCAAAGCAGCTGCACAGTAAGATTGTTGATACTACAGTTCATCTTTTGAAGTGATATCGTCTAAAGTAAACAGTTCTGGCTAAGGAATTTTCCAAGTGTTAAGTCCACAGGTTGAGGAAGAAAAGAACTGCTTCTATTTCATGACAATTCCAAGGTCCAAGACAAATCAAAACATGAGTATCTGAGGTGACCTATGAAAGGAACTGCCAACCCGCAACCTGTGATGAGGTATGTTCAAGATACTAGGAAGTGATTTGTAATTAAGCTGCAATAGAGTATCTACTTCCAGAACACCTTTCTTTTGGAATGGAAAACTTCCACACGCAGCTTAAAAGTTGCTCCCTTTTGGCACAAGAACATCACCCCCATGCTGTAGTTTAGATGAGCACATACTGTGAAATTGAGAGAATCCTGGTTTGGTGCACACAGCTGTTGCATAAAGATGGCTTTCTGAGCTACTTTTAGTACTGACAACTACTTCTTAGAACTGACTACAAATAAAGGTTTTCAAGAAAATAACATTACTTACCTGTAATATTCTACATTTTCTTGTATCAGCACTATGTCAGAGCAAATTGAATATAAATAGGGCAACAGTTTATGTGAGAGTAACTTGACCATTTTTAAAGGTGTACTTAGCATGGAGAAGATGCTGTTTAAAAGAAAATGCATGCTCTGTAATAAGCCAAACTTTGGGTTCTCAGCACTTCAGCCAGCATTGGACTCTGCAGGCACTTTGCTGATGAAATAAGCATTCACTGACATTCCAGCCTCAGGAATTGATCCACAGCCATTTTAAAACAAAAGGTACCTGGCTTTTTTTTGGCACAAGGTGCTGTGCCAAAGTAAACTTCCTACAGAACCACTATGCTTTCAGCCTCCTATACTGAAAAATACTGCTTGCCATTGTTGCTAGACTGAAGTATGCCTCTGTTGTAGTGAACTACAGCATACAATTGTGTAATTTTGCTAAAAAGTAAATAACACTGATGAGATTGAGGGATGGCTTTTCACAAGTGTATTGGCATAGCTCTGCTTTTATTAAATTCAGTAGTAAAGTTCTCATGGACTTTAGAAGGAACTCGTGGAACTTCAGTCCTAGCATAGAAGTATTTTCTGCCAAGATGTATTTCTGTATCCTACACAGAAACAGTCAGAAAACTATTGCCAAATAGGATACAATACTTAGATAAGCATTAACTGCCCTTGCTGAAACCAGTGAGTACATAATTTCATATTTAGCAATGAATTGAATGTCTTTTTTTTTCAATCTATCAGGGGAATAAAGAGCAGCCTAGCTGAATGCAATATACCTTTTTAGCTAATGTACATACACTTCCTACTAGTGCTGGTATGACACTAGACATGCTGATTAGATTCCTAAACAATTAACTAAATCTCCCCATAAACCACTAATTTTGTGTGGAAGTAACACACAACCACCTTTATACATCTGGTGTTTATTGTCCCTGTGTGTTGTTTCCTCACTTACAACACTGGGATAGAATTGTCTTAACGAGTGATGATGTCTTGAGGTGCTATGATAAAACACTGGTAAGGGATGTTATAATGTACATGTATCTCTTAACACAGCTCCATTTCTTTATGAAAAGCTCCTTTAACCACATCTCAGCTACTGTTTGGTGAATGTCAAATTAAATAATCCCAAAATAAAGGTGAAGAGAAGGAGAATATATGTGCAACATCAATATTAATATTAAGAATATATTAAAAATTCACATTTATACAGCCCTTTTGGCTAAATCACTTTATTATTGAGCATACTGGTGCATGATTATTACAAGTAAGAACTAAAATACGAGAAAAAACTGAAAAATTTGACCCAAGTCATAGAGGAAGCAACAGATAGGAACTGGACACTGTCTTGACTTTTAACCCCTGAACAATGATAATGCCAATCAAGAATACACTTGAAAAGAAAGGGAACAAACCAGGTCTTGGTTAGCTTTGCTGTTTCTGGTATCTTCAAGATGAGTATTTATACTATAGTAATTTGAAGAATTCCAGTACATCCTACAAAGCACTGTAACCATATGACTAAAGGTTTGTTTTATCTTCTTTCTCCATTCGCCTATAAATCGCTCATTAGGTCATTTCAGAAAACATTTTTCTTCTCCGAAATTACACAGAGCCATCTGCTTCCCCAGGGAAAGCCCAGACAGATGTGCGGCTTGCGTTCCTGCTCAAGCGTGACAGGGGCACGCAGGCAGGTGCAGGCAGCCCTGAGCAGATGACAGGCAGGTGCATGCATGCCACTGCGTCCTGATGGCACGTTCCTTTCCCTCCCCGGCTCCAGCCGCTGCACGTCACCTGCCCTGTGGGAACACAGGTCAGCCCTCAAAGGCAATGAAGAGCAGCCCACCTACACCATGCAAATATCACATACAACCCTCAAGTACTGCTTGTTCTTTCCAACAACAATACGCAAAGAAGTGAAAACTATTTATCCCATGAGTAAACGTACACTTTGATCAACACAAGCTGGGCAGGAACATGTCAGCTGATACCAGAAATTATTATTCTCCCTCTCTGTAATAAGTTATCTCTGACTTTTTCAAAGCTGTCAGTTTGCTTAATATTTTGGGAGAGGTTTATTACTCTCACTACCAATAACTGCATTTCACCTCTGCAGTATTATTGAACATGGATTAAAAATTAAAAGTAATTTCGTTATTGGAAATTCCAGTGTCTTTTGTCTTAAACATTATGAAAAATTCTTTATGCTATATAAAGCCTAAAAGTATTTTATAACTGAAACATTGCTTTTATTTCCTTGCTGTTGAAACCTTGCTAAAGCTACATGGCAGTAAAGGGAAAAAACTCACAGAAAAGCAGAGCAAACTCATTCAGTTACAGAGAAAATGCAAGATCATCTTCCATGAAAAGAAATATGAATCTTCTAGTTTAAGGCCCTTGCTCAAATTCCTGCTGAAGATTTCCTTCAAGCAATAAGCAAACTTCGTCCAACTAAACGAATTCATTTTTCTCAGAAGGTAGAAGAGCTGATCTAGTCATGCTGGGGTTTGTATCTGTGCCAGCGACACATAACAGATTTCAGTTACGTGAATTCTGATAATTGAGCTATGTCAAATGTAAAAAATGTCCAGGGAAACAGACTCTAATAATACTAATAAATACACTCCATTTGGTAAAGAAGAAGAAAATGGGGGAGAGGCGTGAGAGAACAACAATTTTGTCGGGAAGTTGAATATGTTACCCTAAGAAAGTTTTTTTACATGTTTATGAACCAATGGCAGCAAAGAAAGGTAGAGCCAGCTGTCCATGCAACAGGACCGAGAAAACTTTATTTTCTTCAGAAGTTCAAAAGATGATTATGAAAATAGCAGCAGATTTAGAGATGGGAGTTTCAACAGTGACTAACTTCAGCTCCTGAGATATAATTGTATTTGCATTAGCGCCTACTTCATGCAAATGCAATATCTCACTCTCAGCACGGGGGAGCCATACCCACCACTTCACAGTTATTAGAGAAAATAAACAGGCTCTGCCATACTGAACTAGGCATGCAGGCCTGGGAGGCCAAAACACAGTTATTAAGAGCAAAGTAGAGAATGGAAGCATGAATACAATCAGTCTTAATATACAGATTTAATATAAGTAGGTTCATTTGATGTAACTTTCTCTTGATTAATCATGTAACTTTTAAAAAAATGTTTTAAACCAAAACTAATTTAGCTGCTGGAAGACTTGAACTGTTTCTGTTTGGATTAGTTCATTTAAGACTATCTTTAAGAAATGAGAAGAAAGTTGTATTTCTGAGGTTGAACAGGGACTGAACCAATCTCAGTTTGCAATCACATCCTATACTGCTGACTTTTGTTCCAGATTAGCCCAGAAAGCTGAGAAAACCTGAAGCCTGCAGATGAGAAAATGGGTTGGGATGCAATGCCAAGATCCGTAAACAACCTCAATCCCCCCACTCCGCAGCCTCCCTTCCCTACCAGTTACAATCTCACCTATCATTTTAAAAACACTTTTGACATATGCAAATTTTGTGGGAATATAAAGCCCGATTCAGTAAAGCATTTGGGAATGCACTCAAATTCCACTTTAGTTAATGCCAATGTACATCCCAGAAGCAGGTCCTAAGTAAGTGAGGTTTATCTTTGAGATCTTTACAATATTCTTACTTGTATTTTATGTTTTCTTGAATCCAATTAGACTCCAAGCAAATATTTATTAGAAAACAGTCACACAGGCACAATAAACATACATTCCCTGGGGGAGAAAGGATTTTTGTTTAAATGATTATATTTTGAAAAGTATAGATAGCTCATAAAGTCTATTTGGAGTCTGTCTGAAAAGTACCACATGTAATGGTGTTGACAAATGTCACTTGGCTTGCCAAATAGGTCAGAAGACTGAAATTCTGGAATGTTCAGAATCTGGGTATTATTTATGCTTTTCTGTCTGCATGGCAAGGGAAAAGAATACTGAGTTTCAAAAGACAGAAAGGATTTAGTAACATTTGCAGAACCCTAACCAAGATACCTACACACTACTCTAAAACATACTGCTTTTTTGCATGCATGTGCCATGAAAATATTCAGAGAAAAATATCTTGTGTAATATTGGTGTAATACTATTACCAAGCTAATTCTGCTTCCATGACACTGTATAACAGAAAATATTCGAAGGTTACATGCAACTACAATTCTTGCTAGAGCTGCTTGTGTCAAACTAGTTGGCTAGTTTGCTGAGTATTTTTAAATTCTTATTCAAAAAACTAATTAAGTAATACTTAATATGTATTTTGTGAAAGTTCATTTGCAATCAAATTGCAAAGATTCTCTGCAGCTTATAATTTAACATCTAAAATGACTGTGCTTATTTAGTGTTATTAATACTTTTTTAAATAACTAGAAAAATTGAAGGAATACACTTCAGCTGACTTTCTCATACATCATACACAGCCTACAAGTTCCTTTTATAGGTGGCACAAAAGATGTAATTACTCCAAAGAAGATACTCTGATATAACTGGATATTTTATGGCAAAGCTATAAAGAGCTTACAGATGCCATAAATTGCAACAGTGATGTGTATGTCCACTCAGGCATCTGTTACTAACTTCAAGTTCATATTTTCTGACATATATTTTACTTTTTAAAAGCATTTAGTAAGACCTAAACTTCATCTACTAATTTCCAGGTATATTTCCTTTTTAACCATATTTTCTCTTCTAACCTTTGGCCACAACTTTCAGAAAAGATGTGCTTCACAACTTTACACCTCCAATATAAATTTTTCATATATTCACATATTTAGAGAAATCTTAGAAAAAATGTATTTGTGTTTACGGTCATTATGGCCTCTGCTGTTTAGGTAGTGTTTCACATGTATTAAAGGTGAAAGATGATCTATAATAGCACTTGTGAACAACCACGGCCATCACAATACAAGAAACAAGACTGCAGGCACAACTGCTGGTGCCTCTTTTTCTCCACGATAGTCTCTAAGTTAAGACTGATGCCTCTGGGCTTTTTGCCAAAACTGCACACCAGTTTAAAATAGAAAGAAAGGAAATAGGCAGCCTGGGGTCCAAAATTTAATTCTGACCTTATGTATAAGCTCTACGGGAAGCTTGGGCAAAGCAAAACATTAATCTACCATATAAGTGGGGCACAAGGAAACTAGAAAAAAACAAGAGAAAAATAATGTATGAAATCTCTTCTCTATCATGTGCACATTTCGATATTTTGAAACTGTCAACCTTGAAAAATAATCAAATCTTCATGTATAAACATTATGTTATTCTCAGAAAGTAACTATTTAATGTGCATTTTAATTATATGTCCACAGCCTGCTTTCTTTCAGCATGAGATAAACTATGTTTAATGGCATTATTCCACTTTATTCAAACCATGGACATTTCTGTTTCATAAATTTGTGGGTTTATGGATCTCATTAACTGCAGAATATGGATAGCATATGAGAAAGCAGATTTGAAAGTGAAGGCTGAAAAGTTCTCTTCGTGTTATCAGAACAGGCTTTATTTACATTTTTCTCTCATACTTCACAGTGGAAGTTGTTTTCTGCTGCTAAATCATATTTTCTAATGGACTGTTTTGCAGAAACAGAGCAATTTTTTTTCATCAAATCAGTGTTTGTCACAGAACTGTCTGCAAGGAATAAACATTTTTTCTACATTTAAAATAATAATATAGTGTTAAGTCCAAAATTGCAAATGAACAAACATTTTCATAAAAATTTGTAGATGCTGACTAAGTTTAACATAACTTCCTTGAAAGCTCTGTTATTAAGTTGTTTCTAGGGATCACGTTTAACGTCTCAGTTGAGAAGAAAAAGCATGGTAAACAGATTAAATTCCATTCCTGTTTTCCTACTATAAACCCTATATATTAACTATGTACTAGTGTAATTAATTGCACTTGGATCCTTCAATTTTAAACACAAATACCTAGAAAATGAAGCTGTTAAATACCTACTGATGCTCTATTTACTATTAAAATAACTTAACAGCATAAGTCAATTTTCTAAAGCTACCAAATAAACATAGCAATGAGTAAAAACAGTTTAAGCTATTACGAGATGAAATCTTGAAAGTTAGATTCTTGAATTACAATGGCCAGAAAGCTTGCTTTATTGATCATTATTTTTAGAATATTCATATAAGATATTCTATTAGTTTAGTCTCCTGCCCTTCCAAGAGAAAATTCACAGGATATTAAGTTCATCCAAACAACACATTTCAGAAGCACAGAAACAAGAAACAGACCATTTTTCACTTTCCTGTGAAGTGAGATTAATTTCATATGAATCTTCAAATTAATCCCAGTGCTACCACAGAACTACAGGTGGCTTATATATGAAGAAAAAAAATATTTTTATGGCAATTAATACAACACAACATCCTCTCTTGATATAGCTTGATAAGTCAGAGATACATAACAAGCTGAGAAACAGCAACTATTTTCCACTGGGCGATCCAGGTCATAAAAACACAGGAATGGAGGTTAATTTGAAGGCAATGGGGGAAATTTTTGAAACTGTTCTTCACCTATTCACAACCTCAGAAGGGAACGAGGCCAAAATCTTTCCTCACTATTCTCTTCAGAGGGATTTATTCTGGCTCAAACTACAACCAAAGGCACTACCGTGAATTTCAACAGAGTAAGACAAGGAAGCGCTGTGCAAAATAGCCCGACAAAAAAATTTCAACTGCATTATATGAATCTTTTGTTGTTTTTTAGTGCAGAAGGCATTACGCATCACTGCATGAAGTGCTTGCATAAGCAGCAGAGTAATGTAACTTTGCAAAGTACCTGCCGATAGCATGCATAAGTCAGTTACAAGATGCTGTCCACTTCACAGAGCGATACATGACACAGTGCAAGACCAGCTTCATGTTTCGTGTACTTTTATGTCAACAGTGGAGGAGCAGACAATATCTGATGTGTCTTAAGCTTTGTGGGAAAGTTGCAAAATTTTGTGAACAACTTTGAACTAGAAGAATGACTGCTGTTAAGTGTTGTGTAAAAGGGGAAAGGTAAAAAGCATCTGCGAGGTGGTTGTGGGGGAAAGCCCTTCCGTTGAGTCACGAGGTTCAGACCAGAGCCCCTTGCCTTCTAAACTCCTTCTCAGAGAGGAGTCTAGGTGCAGCTGGATCCAGTTCTAGTCCCAGATTCAGTCAATGGTTTATATCTAAAGGGTTACGTGTGTGTGTACAACCACCTGTCAGAGTCAACGTTTGCCTGTTTCAGAGTCTCACAAAGGACTTGCACTGAAACAGATCCAGTGACAACTTTGTCTGTTTCAGAGTCCTACTAAGGATTTGCACCAAAACAGATGCACGAAGTTGCAAAAATAGAGTTCATTAAGGTGACAGATATAACAAGTTTGGAATTGCTGTTGATAAATGCACTGACTGCACAAGCACTACTACGTTAAGTTAATATTGCTAGCAATAATAGGAATAATACAACCCAGGGATACCTCCACTCAGAAGATGAAAAGCGTGGTGCTTACCCAGAGAGGCTCTGCCTGGGGTGGAGGAAGAGAACACAGCCCGTCAATTGGTCCATCAGTCTTTTGGTTCCTCTCTCCCCCTCAATGATCTTTTTCTTGGCTTTTTATTCCCAAAGCTACGAGGTTCCCACCCTCAGGTGACATGTAGTATGATTTGGGTGGAGAGACGAGTGCTACAGTCATACATGTATAGCATGTTCACTAAAATCTTCATTAGCATAGACGGGGGTGTCAACTTTAATAGGCATTGTGCAGGTAATGAGGAAAAGGTCACCATCGGACAACATAGGCCTCTGACAGAAGCAAAGAACTACCCAAGTTTTCTCTTATCTTGCTGACCAGAACAAGGGTCCCTGCCTCCGCAAGGCCCCCTGCTCAGGGTGCATCTTGTGATAAACAAGTGGGCTTGTCACACCCACCGGGTTGCACAAGATTTAGCAAGGTTATTCTTAAGAGTTCTTTCTGTATAGGGCCGCTTAGGTTTTTCTTCAAATTCCACAATAAGTAGTACACATTGATTAATATGCATTTAGATGCAACACTCAGATTTCTAATTTCATAGAATCACAACACCAATGAATTACATTTGAAAGAACTACTGAGTAATTACAGAATAGAATGATCAAAAAGGTCTTCACTGCAGTGGGATACATTAAGTAACAAGAAACTTTTTCTGGTTAGATTTATGTTGTTTACGTTCTCCCACAAGTAGTAATACCAAACTTTATTTAACGTAGTGATTTTCATACAATTTATATCTGAAAACACTATCTTCCTCAAGAAAAAAGAACGAAGCAGTGTTGCAAGACAAGATTCACCATTGCAAATTTCCCATCAGCTGAAAGTCTGGAAGCCAAGCTGGGAAGAAACCTGAGACTAATTTGCTTAACCCTAGTACTGCAACCACTAGAAAATGTCCTACCTATTTTTTTACATGATTAACAAATGTAAGTATTCACATGAGCTGTAGCACATTAAAAGCCTACATATTTACCATACCCTCCTATATCTGGAAAAACCTAATGCAGAAGAATTTTGCCCAAAAATATTTATCCCAGAGTTACCATGACCATTTTATGTTACTCAATTATTCCAGTCCATACCTGCAAATCTGCCAGCTGAGCAGCCGACTTCCCTTTGAGGCAGAGAATGAGTGCCACAAACGCGTTTAAGTCCTCCAGAGAAAGGCTACTGACCTAAAACAGATAAGAAAACAACACATTACCTGATAGCTCCAAAGAGGAAAATTGGCTCCTCTTGCTCAAGCACATCAAACTAAAACCAGTGACCTCATGAAGTTATGACCACCATGAATGCATTGTCTAGGAAAAGACATTTAAAGGGAACAAAATACTTTCACAACTTGAATGAACTGCATACCCCAATATCTGTGTATAGTGGATTTCCACACACCAAACAAGACGCCCACCCTTCATGTATTCCCTTCTCTGCTTCCCTTGGAGTTTCTTAATAACAGGAAATTTCTTCATCTTCACAACACTAAGCATAGTAAAGAATTATATTTTTAAAAAATATAAATTGCCTTATAATCAAGATCCAGAATAAAAAGCACCTCAATGAGCCATAGATGTTATGATCATTAGGATTTCTTTCAAATGTTTACATGGTTATCTGTTGGAAAATTTAGAAATAATCTAAAATATTTCAATTACCTATTTTAAGCTGAATTTCAGGATTCAGCAAAACTTATTTGGATTCTTTTAATTTTTTAGGTTACATATTGAAGTGGGAAGAACTCAAAACTATATGAAAACTAAATCTAAAATGTTGAAGTAGGCAAACATAAAGGAAAATTCTAGATTCATGTAAAAGTTTACTCTAATACTTCTATCAGAAAAGGGAGAATGGGGGCTTTTACTGTTGTGAAAATGTAATCCGAGATTCTGTAGACGCACATGGTCACCTCAGGAGAAAGACCAGCCTCTAGATGAGCTGGGCTGATGGCCTGACAGTACCAGTCCAGTTCTGATCACTTGTTTCCTCTTGTAAGAACACTATAGATTATACATGTGCATCAAGACTAAATATGTGTTACAAATGTTGAGGCTATAAAGGAGGCTCTAAGTGAGATCCATAAAGCATTACAATTCTTCACCAAGTGGAACTCTAGAGAAGGTTTCTCTTGCATAATGTGGAAATGTGCATTGTGGGCTCACAGTACAGTTAAAAGGCTGCCTAAAACTCTGCAGTGCCTTTCTTTTAACAACTTGATTTTGAGGGAATGTTGTGTACACCCCATTTCAGTATGTTAAGAGTTTGTATTAAGGCTATGAAAAATCAAAAAGTGACAGAAAAAAATATTTAAATCAATAGCATTTTAAAAAAACATTTAACTCAATAGAATATGAAAAAAAAACCCACTAGGAAGCTGTCTAGAATTACTTCGTTCATTTATTTGCTTAGGAGGAGTAATCCATTCTTTCCTCCTCAAGAAAAAAATTATTCAACCACTACTGAGGATTTCTTTTTAAAAATAAATAAATAAATCAGGCCTTGCTGTTTATCCCGCTGTAAAATACTTTGCTCTGTATGGCTCTGTTAAAACTTGCATAGAACACAAGAATGCTAGTGGTATCAGAAAAGTTTTAAGCTTTCAAAATGCTCCTTGGTAATCATTAACTCCACCTGGCTGCTAAGATCTGATAATGGCCCTACCTTACCCTATATTTCAAGTCAGGTGTCACCTTTGTGTAGATGGCAACAAGAGAGGTTTACTAAGCCTGCACATTTTATACATTGTGGTAACAGAAAAAGTGACCTTCATCTACAAAACAATTCTAAACACTTGCACTATTTTGTCCTAAGAAAAGTAAGTCAACTATTGCTTGCAAGTACAACAGCAAGAAAATGACCACAACAGAGCAGATCAACCAAAATGCTTATGAATGTCAAACCAATTCTTAGGAGAAATATTTTATTCAGTAACCGAACTTGGTGAGTTATCACACTTCCACTGTCAGATTTTTTCCAAAACTTCTTTCTTTGGCGGCTCCAGTTTGATATTTGAACTCATTGACTGGTTTCCTTAACTTTAAAGACAGACCTATTATTTTGTATTTTTTTCCATTATTTTTGTTCTTAATTTGGAGGATATTTGAAAAATACTCTCACTGAAAAGATTATTCTTCAAATCAACACTTTATTTATATAGTTAAGATTTGCTTATTGGAAATTTTTTCTCACTTTAAAAAAAAAGTGTCTGAAGTTTTCATTAAATACTTGCACATAAATTTTGAAGAAGCTAGACGGGTTGGTCAGTAAGCTGGTTCCTGCAAAACCCCTACATTTTCAGGTAGATTAAATGATAAATAATGAAATTTTAGAGTTTCTCATTTGAGCTGAAGCAAATTATGTTAGCCTGCTTCAAGGCAACCTATAGTTGCTCAACTTCAATCACCCTTGGGATAACAATCCACTTTCCTGCTCAAATACAAAAGGCTGAAGTGTAAAGACACTAAGCCACTAAAGTGTTAGGCCACAGCTAGACAAGCATTGTTTTCTCAGCTATAGGACAAATGGAAGCAGTATGGCCAGCTCAAAGCATGGTTGCTGACACTCTTGCTCTCATGTTTCCCTCTCAAACACCCCAAGAAAACAAATGGACAATATCAGAGAACTAACCAAAGCTTAACACAACTCAGCAATGAAAAACAGTTTAATCCAAATCAATTCCCTAGTCTGGTTCACAGGGTAGATTGCATCAGTGCAACTCAGAAGGCCAAAGAGAAGCAGGAAAATGGGAGGACAGGTGTTGACAAACTGGCACTGCCATGAAAAACCTTCCATCAAACTAAGCCCTTTGGGTGATCTCTCTGCTATTATTCTTGTTCTTGCTTTTAGCATCAGCCATTGGATAATAAATACTGAAGACCATATCCTTAATAAGCCTTTTTTTCCCATTTTATCAATATGCTGTGATCAAGGCTCAATAAATCCACATTTCTGTAGGTGTTCTGATCTGCTGCTCCTCTTCTTAATCCCAGTAAAGAAACCCTTCTCAAAGAATTTAGTAATCATACTATGAAAGAATGTACAAGATAGCACAATAAATAGAACAGTGAAAACAGATAAATAAATGAAACTGTGATTTCATATCCAAATATGACAAATGCTTACAGTATGTTTAAAGCTAAATATATTATATGTATCTTGCTGAATTGAAACCGCAAAGCATGAAATTATACTTAATATTTCATCTTCAAAAAACTTTCCATTTATATACTATGCTATACAAAAATTAAAAGAAAAAAAAGAGCTGTATGGATCATTTGTGCAATTCCCATATGTACTTCTTCAATGTATCATTTAAGTTTGAACAAACGTGTATGAAAGAAAAACAAAGGAAAAGTCAGGGAGAACTTGTTTTCATGTATCACACACCAGTATATAGATCTGTTATGGAAGAAAGTAAAGTCTGAAAAAGAAAAACAAAAGACAAAATGCAGTTCGGTATAAGTAAAAGTGCAACAAAGTTTATCAGATTAGATAAAGGCATTAGAATTTCTCATCCTCAGAAAGGAAAATCTCCTTGCGAGATCAGCATTTGAAAGATGGCAAGTACAGGCAATATATTAAATACCTAAGAGAAATCCAAATAATGAAGCAATACTGTATTTAATCTCGTGTTCCTTTTTATTATAATTAAGGTAGTCTGCAGGCTGCCAAATGTTTGGAATTACAACAGAACTGCTTCCTACTGATCACCTACTACTCAGAATTTAATGAGAAGAGCCATATCCTCAGTTCTGGCTTGAAATTGAGTAGATTGACAAGATGGTGTGAAAAAGTAGTGAGAGCTGATTAAATACTTCGATTGTCTGTTTGCACAGCCTGCGTATTCACCTGAGGGAATGCCTTCTTTTGACAACACAAAGGAAACATAAAAAGAGAAGCTTTAATTTGCAAACAGGTCCCCAAAAGCAGAGGAAATCCCTCAGTTCATACTGTTAAACTGTCCAGGGGGCTTTGTCATGGGCATATGAGAGTTATGACTAACTACTAAAAAACCCCAAGTGTTTCTTGGACAGGATGGTGCATGTTAAATGGAGTAATTAAAATACTGTAATGCAGTACTATTATATTTGATCAACTATGCCTACAGTAAACACTAAGAGAAAAATCCAGCACAGGCTAGCAAGAAACAGTTTATAGGTCAATCACATCTATCAGGGCTGACAGCTGAAGAATAAACAACTGTCCCAAGTTACCTGTGTCATAAGATAGGCCAGCAAGCAGCAGAATGCTGCAACAGGTGCTTCTAGAGCTTGGAGCTCTTCCATCCTATCCTGAAGGTGAAAGCATGCCAGAAATGTACTATACCGTTGCTTTTCCACATCAGGTCCTTTGGCAAACCACAGTGTTTTCAAATTAGGTGTTCCACCTACAAAAGAAACCCATTATTTTAACTTGGCAGCAACAAGATAAAACATGCCTATTTCATTACAATCTGAAAGGAAACAAGTGATCTGCTCTTGGCACTCACAAGGACCACAGAGTTGAAAATAAAATGAATTTGACAAAACTTGGCATTTGAAAAAAAAATTAACCAAAAAAAAAGGTCTGTAATTTAAACAAATTGTACTGAATACAGGTGTGTTTAGCAGAGTGGACTGAATTCAACTGGTACAACAACACAGACAACTTTGAGACATCAAGCTTTTACCCTCTGCAAGAACAAAGTTTGCTTACAAGTATGTCCTCTCCCCTGGGGAACCACAGCATTAAATGAGGTTAGCTTCATCATAGAATAGTAATTCAGAAGGAAACAACCATATCTGTTTCTTCTTTCTCCTAGAGCTATGGAGAGGCCATTGCAGGATCCTCAAGTTGCCTCCCATGCCTGTTTTACTGAACAAAATGGTCACCTATACCATTTGCTGGCAGACATGCTTTCTCCACAAAACACTGTGCTGGTATGACTGCTCTGCAGTAGGTTCCAACTTGGGAACAAAAATCAAGACTATCTGGTATTCTGCACTCCCTGGGCTACTATACGAAACACTGCTGCAAACACACACAAAAGAACTGTCATCAGTTATGTATAACGTATCTTTCCAGGCTTTCTATAGTATCACCCTGGTCTCTACATCCTTAATATTTACCCCATGTTGCCATCTCCCAACTTGTGTCATGTGTGAACAACTGCAAAATTTGCTTCCCATTTAAATTACATTTAATCCATTATCAAAATAAACAGTAATGCATGTGAAATAACAGAACAGCTGAGTGGTTATGCCTAAGAATCCCAATTAAAGACAGAATCCTCCCATAAAGTACTGCTGCTTCTGTAGTTAAATAAAACGAGGTGTGAATTTTAAATGTGGACTAATTAAGCCACATTTGGTAACACTTTTTCTTTTTCTGTGTGACATGCAGCAGCTGTAGTCCAGTTAAGAACACTTGGTGATAATAAATGGTTAAAGTGACAAGGTGCTGAAATCTACATAGACAATGTTTATTTAACCAAGAAAGCCCATTAACCAAATGGTACTAATTCTTTGAAGAGGAGGAAACTAGAACTATATTTCTTCTTCATCTCCCTGATGGATGTTTCTTTTACTATTTTTAAGACTAACTCTCCTGTCAAAAGTTTTAACCATGTAAAGAACTACCATCTTACAATCTGTAACCTTCTAACATTATTTCATGGGGAATTATATATATTAATTAAAAACACCAGTTGCTTGATTGGAGTTAGAAATGCAGATAAGTGATAACACAAATACTAGCAGTAAGCAGGCCAGTAAAGACAGCACAATAAGACTCAGATTACTGGTTTTGACACTGGTAATTGCTGCGTGAAGAAAAAAAAACCAAACAGCAGAGGCTGACTTCCAGGAAGAAAAGCAAATATAACACGCATAAAAACAAAATGAAGCCAACTTTTTCTATCAAGGCTAAGCAACTTTAATGTGTAAGACAATTCTGCCATGGATAAAGTCAAATAGTTTTGATGGATTCTGCTTTCTAGAAGGCTCCTAATCAGCTGCATGTGAAGAGATCGGCAAGAATCAATTAAAGGAAAGTACTCTTTCCATCTGTACAGGTTTGTTTTTTTAAAATTAATTGCATCCAGCAGTATACCTAATAATAGAAATGCTTCTTTCTTCAGAGTAAATCCATGAACTACATCAATAATCAAGATTACATATCTGTATTGAGAGAGCTCAACAAAAAATTCAAGACATCTCTTCCATAAACAGCTTCTTATACTTTCAGAAACAACATCTACTTGCGCCTGGGAAAAAGAGGTACTGATGAATTATGAGTTAGTTACCCTGGGAAAGAAAACCTGACGCTGTCTCCTTGTGGAACATACCAACCAAAAGCGTTATTTTTCTGAAAGGATCTCTTCTACAAAAAAATTAAATTCTATGTAATACCCAAGAGCAAGCCATTATATTAATCATTAAATGAAAAATAAGTAAAACAAAGGAACAAATACACTGAAATTTAATGACTCTCCCATCACGTGTAGAGTCAACAACAGACTTAAGACTCATATACAGCTGACCCTCAAAACTGCTCTTTGCTCTAGTTACACCCTCACTACATACCCTATACTAAATAGAAAACATTCCTGAAAGAGAGAAATTTACTTGGATAGGGAGGACAAATATTTTACTTTCTGAACACATTAAATATTTACTAAATTAACCTAAAACACCCAAAACTGAGTTAACAAAAAGGAAACAGAACAAAATATACTTAGATATATATTATTGATACATCTTTCCTGTAAAGATTAGTCATGAGAAAATTATCTATCCCACTGGGGTTGTAGGAACCACAAGTTCCTATGAATTACAGAGAGACACTCAAAACACTGCATATGCTTATGGCTACTCTCAACATGCATAAAACTGCATGAAAAACATATTCAGTACTATGTAAACTGTAGTCCTTGGGAACTGCAAGAACAACAACATCACAAAGACCTCAGTGGAGTCAAGAGATACTATTCTCCTCTAAACATAAAAATGGACAACCAACAAGTTAGGAATAAAAGCAATGACTGCATTATTTTTTTCCCTTTCACTCAGACATTTAAAGACATTATCATATAGAAAGTATCACGATAAGCAAGAGAACTTCAAGGGAATGCATACATTTTTATTTCATTTCTTTGAACTGCAATAACTGATTTATGAATATGCAATGCATGCAAAATTTGTGGAATGCATTAATACTATGATTCTGTTGAACTCAAGACGTATACAAAGGTGATTCACATTCATACCAACTTAAAACATGTCATCATTACGCATATAGATATAAATGTACAATATTAACTGTTCATGTATATGTGAAGTAATGACTATCGAAATTTCATTGAATAACACCAGTAACAGAACTTCAACAATTCATCATTTTACATGCTCATGCAATAAAACCAAGCTTATAAAAACATACTTGCTAGGAACACTCAATATTAACGTGCCAACAACTGTGGCCAATTTTAAAGATGCCATAAACCCAAATGCCAATTAAATCTGACCATTAAAGAAGCATTCCAAAGACAGCATTTTGAACATAAGTGTATTCATGACATATTCCTGCAAGATGCAATAATTAGAATACTGAAAGTAAATACAAACTTCTGTGGTACGAAGCTACAATATCCTACATATTTTCAGAAATAAAATGAAAAGCAGAATCCATTCATTTCCAGTAAAGACTTTAAAACTTTCTCTGTTCATATAAACTGCATATGTATCAATTAGATCTGCTGTGTTCACAAGATATGGATGTTAAATAGTATGTTCTTGGATAACAGATCTTCTAAAAAACTTAATTTCTCAGAAACGTTTTTTATTACTTTAAGTGCTGCTCTGTCAATGTGTGGGAAACATCATGATCATATTCATTCAAATGAAAAAAACCTTCTAGAAGAAACAGAAACAAGAGAATGCTAGCAAGCACAGATGCTAAATGACTGTCTCAAGAAAAAAATATATATGTAATACACATTATATTTTAAATATATATTTTAAATATTTTAAGCTATCGTCTTACAGCCTTTAGAATTCAATATTTTGTTGTTTTTGTTTTGTTTTTTTTTTTAAATGCTAACGTTCAATCTATCACCTGCAAGCTTTTCAGATGCAAGACAGCTCTGCTGTTTTATACACACAAAAAATCTGTGGGAATTCTACTTTTTTTTTTAAAGATCAGTGCAAAATTTTAAATATTTATGGTTATGCACATTACAGGTCAAAGTTCATATCAAATATTCTTTCTTCAGACTTTTCAATCTAAATCAAATTAAATAGGGTCAGGATTTCCCATATATTCTCAGTACACTTCTAAAGTAGTTGTGATGATGTGGTTATAATTTTTTCCAAAAAAGAGAAAACAAAGAACCTTCCCAGATTAATTGCACCTGTGATTTTTCAAATAATTTCTGGTAGGGTTTTTTTCTCTTTTTGAGTAACCTGATCTTGATTAACAGCTTTGAACTCTAACTTATAACAACTTCTTTAAATTTAGCTCTAAATATGATCCTTGCCTGAAAAATGTGATGCGCTGTTGAGAACCTTATTTGGTGAATTAGAAAGTCATGCTGTGGAAAATAAAAGATGCATGAGCGAATGTAAGGCATACAAATATGGACTGCAAAAATTTTAGAAAAATATTTGTTCGCTGAAGGAATGACAACAGAGCACTAAAAATAAACACTAGAAGTCCTCCTCCCATTTTTTAATAGTCTGCTTGAACAGCCTTTCATTACCGAGTTAGTACCGAGATGCTGGTTTTATAAACTCCTCTTATGTGGTTGCTATAGACAAACAAACACCATGATTTTAAATCGTGTTTATTGTCAATATGAATGTGGGTTCTATGTGTAGCATGCTTGCAGAGCAGTAGAACCACAGCACATGAGATTAAGTGGATTAAATGGATTTCTCTCCAGAAAGAGGAAGGCACTATACTATCTAGGAGAGAAATTTTCACAACCATAAATACAGTATATTTGCTATGCAAACTAAAATGTAACTACATAGGTATGGTTTATATTTTGTTGAGTTTTGTTTGCTTGTTTTATAAATACATGTTCCCAGACACTGTATGCTGAAATAAAACAGTTGTACAGGACAGACAGATCAATTTTTACCCTGCATATTCATATTATTTGGAACATTTCACAGCAATTTCATGCTATCATCAAGTCAATTAGATAATGACTCTCCTGATACTGTATCAGGGGTACTGGACAGTGAAATTACTGTATATCAAATGAAACCTCGTTTGTAGTTTGTCTATGTAACTCCTTTCTTTCCAAGCAGTTTCTTTCAAAAGGATTTTGAAAAAGGCTGATATCTAAAGAGCAACTGGTTTTCCTTCATCCTTGAAGACTCTCATTAAATATACAAGTATCAAATATGAAGATAAACATATCATCTTAGGATACCTTAAAGGAAAATTTACTATAAACCTAGAAAATTAAAAACAAGTAGGTTCTAAAGCAATCCCTAACAAAAACTGTAAACAAACAAAAAAAGTGTATGCGTTTCAACTTCTGAATCTGAATTTAGACCTGATCAAAACAAGGGCTGCTACAGAAAGCTCTGGGTGCTGGCAATTGTTCTCAAAGAGTTGAGTAGATAATAATTTTTCTTAACATGATATCAGTGGCATTGTATATCAATGGAACTAATTCATTTCATATGAAAGACTAAAAAAAACTTTGAGCTTCTGATCCACATGATAGCAGATGCTAGACAGAGAGCTGTGAGAGTAAAGACAGAGGGGTTATGACTACAAAAAGGGGTTATGACTACAATAGTATGGACAAATGAACAATTAGAACAATTTTCCCTCTGAAATAACAAAATTGATACAGTACTGTTTACTTCTAATCCTAAATTTGTATTGCAGGATAAAATTTAGTGACATACACAGTGCCCATCTTTTCACTGAAGTGTATGATACTTACAAATGCAACACATTCCTCATAACACTAATTTCACTGAGCGTGTTCATGAATGTGTCATTTACTAAAGGAAAGAAGATGAAAACAGACAAAACACTTGATGCTTAACAGAGTAAAAGAAGTTTCGCAGAAACAGATACCCTAATTATTTTTTTATTGAAAGCTGGAATCTCTTTTTTGGTTGTCACATGTGGTCTAAAAATAGCCCTTTTTTATATTCTCTGCCAGCTTTGTTAACACATTCTCTCAAACAGCTTAATAGAAGAATTTTAATATGGCCCTACACACCACTTATACTGCCCTCAGAGCAGTATTTAGAATCTCTAAGAATTGTTTGCATTTGGGAACTGATGTTTGAATTAGCACTGAGTTTAACAAGACATAATAATAACACAGCTCAAAGCTGAATCCTGTTATAATCACACAGGATAATTAAAAGCAATTACAGGCATGCAGCATTTCTACTTTAGCTCCTTGTTCTCCACAGTCATTCTGGATTCCATATCACACATGTGATGATGAATTATCTAACCTGTTTTTAGCAATGTCGTTATTTCAGTTCAGATTTAAGCACATTTTTATTCTACCTGGAACAGAAGGCTGTATAGGTTGTATCAGCTCTGGCTGCCGGAGAGGATTTCCAAAGTAGACAAACCACTCTTTTACCAAAGGGTAGCCTCCACCTAAAAAAGTCAGAATTGGTTTGGTAAGTCAAATGCAAGCATTGACACTAGTGGAAAAGTTGGAAGCAGTGGTGATCAGATTTCTGAAGTTATCGAAGGCACTTCAGAATGACTTGTTTGCACAGCTTCTTTAAAAACAAACCAAGAAAAAATAGTTTTAGTATCTTTATGACAAATCATCAGAACAAATGAAGAGAGTTTGAATTATGTACTATAAACATGAGTTTGGAGTTGGCAACTGCAGCCAAAAATGTAAGTACAAGAGTCTGTGGAAAGCATTCTAAAATGGCTTTCAGCCAATTTTAGGCCTTCCCATTGCAAGGCAGTTCATGAAGCTGTGGAGGCATCTGGCATAGCTTACCGATCTACATGAGCTACCTCATCCCTTTAGGGCTGCCACACTGCCACATATGCAAGCAGTCCTTAATATGATTCTCCTCCCAACTTGCCCTGACATTTCCTGTGTCAGGGTTTGAGACTAAATCTTTATAAGGAGGCCTTGATGGCTATTTGAAAGCTGACAGCAGTGGAGTCATCCTACCGTCAGATGCAGAGCTTTTACAGCCCATTGTTCCAGACCTTTTATCTAGTATAAAGGGATTGTTTATGCATAATAGCTCAAGTGGCTTCCTACCCCCTAACGTCAACTCTGCCCCGCCCTCCAGTAAAGAGTAGAGTGCCTCTTAAATTCAAAACTTCACTACTGGAGTTGTGCATCTAACTATTGGATGGAAAAGAAAAGAAAAGAAAAGAAAAGAAAAGAAAAGAAAAGAAAAGAAAAGAAAAGAAAAGAAAAGAAAAGAAAAGAAAAGAAAAGAAAAGAAAAGAAAAGAAAAGAAAAGAAAAGAAAAGAAAAGAAAAGAAAAGAAAAGAAAAGAAAAGAACCTCAGAAAAAACTCAAGCATTTAGGAAGTTTTGAAATGCAGTCGATCCAATTTCCAATAGTCAGCTCACAATCATTCCAATGCAAGTCTTTATAAAAAACCCTAGAATCACTACCGTTATAAATTTTGTTTCTGCATTCTGTCCAGATTTTGCTTATGGCAACCATGTCATAGTGCCCTAAATTTCCACTCTCTGTAGTCTGGTAAACAGTATGAAGTAAACAGATTCAGCTAGTCTTGAGCACTTGGAATGGTGTTTTTAAATATTTTCCAGGCAAATCTCAAAACTTTTTTTTTTCCCTTCCCTTGTCCCTTTCCAGATTCACAAAATTGCATCTCTAATTCCTTCCAGTGCTCACTCAGTGCTGAAGCCACTGTTCTTAAAAATTCCTGCCTTTTATCACCAATTCCAATCACCCCGCACTTTACTGCACAAGAATTTCTGATGCCACATTATGAACCCTAATAAAAAACATCACCTAGCTTAAAACAAACCAGACAAATATCTCCAATACTTCCCTTCCCTCCACCACCTCAGAAAGTTCGGGTATGTTAATTTCCTGATCTTGTTCTCAGCTCAACACTGCAAATGACTGTAGGCATAAATAAACGAGCAGCATGCTATGGTGCAAGGGCAGAAATTCCTCAGAGTTCTCGTGTTGGGGATAAGAGAGGGGGAAAAGAACACAACAAAATCTGCATTTTACAGTCCTGCTTCTTCTTTCTTCCCTACCAATGGACCTGCAGCACAAACTCCCAATAAAGGTGAGGGACTGAAGAACCAACAGCTGGACTATGAGGGACAGCATTACACCTGGCTTGCTATGCTTCACTGTTCAAAAACTGATGATGTTAAGAATAAAACAAAAAATGCCTACACTGGAAAAAAAAAGCCTTAAACTGCACATTCCAGTAGCTGAATAGTCTCACATCCTGATTATAAATCACTCCCTATCATAATGCTATTTCATAAATAAAACCTCCAATTTAATATCCCAAAGACACTTACAGAAATATTATGATGTTTTAGCATTCTGTTTTAAGATTTATTATGTAAATTACTCTGGTTTACTCAATCTATTCAGTTCACTCAGCCTCCCAGATTTTATCCTGGCTTCTTAAGGAAACAAGCCTAATACAATTAGGACATCTGTCTTATAATTAATTCATGGATGCACTGCTCTGTTTCAACTAAATCTGACAGAGGAGATGAGATTTCAAATGTATTACATTCCTAAACATTATGTGAAACTAGTGGCTCAGCTGAGTGAGGGATCCTATTAGGGCACCAACTGAAAGAAATGCAGGAAAGTCAAGTTACCTGTTGTATCCAAATGCACTGGATGGCAAATCAATACACGGGTAGCTATGGAAGAGCTAGATCTGAATAAAAAAGGCACATGGGATTTGAGGAGAGCAGAAGACAATAGGGAACATACTTGAGAACATCATGTATTGTGGGAGGGAGTTGTCAAGGTCATGGGGAGAAGTTAAGAGGATGCTAGGAAGGAGCATGGAAATATAGAAGTTTTGCTGAGGGGAAGCTGGTGGGAAGAGTCACTCTTTTATGAGTTCCACAACTCACAAAACAACTTATCAAAATGTCTCCTGATTCCAAATGCCAGTGAAATACTATTTTACACCACCCATCAAGCTCAAGCACAGTAAAAAGAGAAGTCAATAGGAAACCTCTAGGTTTATTCTTTTAATCTATGTGAATGTTGGTACAGGATGTAGCACCCCATCAGCTAAGTGCCTTTCACTATTATAATCCATTAGTAACAAAAGTATATGACAAATATAGCTGAAAGGTCCTGCAAACTGACAGCACATTAACATACCAAGAACAAAATGGAGACATGATTACTAAACACCAGCCCTGCCTGCATGGAAATACCTCTGCAAAAAAACAGTTCTTTTTCAAACTTTTTTCCCCACAATGCACATACAGAATACCACCAATGAAATTAAAACAGTAGCGGTTCCTTTGTTCAAATAGATTCTGAATGACCTGTAGAAGCACTGCTCAGGCAGCCTAAGGAAAAATTCAGCTATGTGCAAAACACCAAAACACATGACAGCTGGAAACGCTGTTAGGTGTGCTCCTCTACACCTGCAAGAATACCAGCCCTCTTGAGTGGTCGCTGGTGGTAACTGGCAAAAATTCTGCTAACGGACTGGTTTTGACAGTGTCAAAGCAAGGGTCAGTCTGGACTGCTAATGTTAGAACTGGGAGTGATGCCAGGACTTCCAGGAGCTGGCCACAGGCTTAGGCTACATCACATAACATCCTAATTGGCAACAAATTGGAAACACTTACCACATTATGGCTTCAGGCAAAGTGGCATGGTGATTTCAAAGTATATGACAACAACCAGCTCCTATGAATTCTTTGGTCCCTTTGGCACCCCTGGAAATCTCAACCTAGACATTCAAAACTAACAGTTTCTTGTTTCAGGGTAGAGGAAACAGTTTGTATTATCTTTAACCTGTTCTTACTAAAACTGTAACCACTGCTTTTGCTAAATGTTAGCTGCTCTGCTATCCCTATTTAACAGTAAATAAGATTTGCAAACTGTAAAGAGGTCAGTTTCCAACACAGGAATCTTGTAATTGAGGGATCTTAAGGAATAAAAAATAGGTTCACTAACACATACATCTTCACTGCAAACTGGAACATCGTGTACAGTTAGCCAAGTCCACTTCACATGAGCTACATCAGCAACTGTTCACAACGGCAGCTGACTCCACATGGACTAATTTAACCCTTTCCAATAAGCTCCTATTTTAATGCTAATCCAAAGTAATTCTACATTATACTACAACCTACATACAGTGTAGGTTACTTCATCCCATCCTCACCCTCATCGAATTACAAGAAACAGTCAACTTGACCTCATCTGAAGGAAACTGGCAAAGCACACTACATATTTTGTAAAGAACAGAACTTCCTTTTAGGTCCAGCAGCAAACTAAAAAATTAATGTTGACATTTACTTATGAATTCCCATACAGACTCTGATTCATGATCTACACTTTTGACTTAGAAGCAACTATACACTGGAATAAAATACCAACCCATGAACTACTAGGAAGTACACATGGTTAAAGCAGTTAAAGGTAGATACATGCACTGAAAATGCAGATCGATAGGGGTGCCCATGCAGGCACACTCTACCTACCTTTCTGGAAGGGTTAAGGACTGAGTGTGCACTATGATTTACTTCAGAAAATTATCTCTGGAATTTGAAGCATGAACTGAGAGCAAATAATACATGTTATCTGTGGTTTTATTCTAAAATAACTTTCTTAAAAGAAGATCCGTTTCATGTCCAAATTTTATTTTTAATAAGATTCTAACTATTCCTGTACTTCAATTCTAATCTTCTTCATATGAGTACTACAAACACTGTAACACAAATGCAAATCTGCCTACAACCCTCCCATTGCACAGCAACAACTGTTAAATTATAAGTTTGGGTCTGGGTGTTTCTGAAAACATCAATGAATATCCTGCTGCTTAGAGGAATAAACAAAACCCAACTAAGTTGCAATTGCCTACAAAATTTAGAGGCAGTAGGCCAAAAAATGAAAAATGACAGATGTGCATGACTACTGCTGGCATTTTTGTTACTCGCTCCAAATGACTGTGTAAACTACGATTCAGTTTTGGTTGGTTTTTTTTCTATTAAGGCATAACTTCAGCTTCTAGTTGCTGAAGGAAGTCATGTACTTCATTATCTTTCTGTGCCTTTCTAAGCACATAGTCTGAATATTAGGTGTGATGGAGGTACACTCTCATCAAACAAATGTAAAGTGATTACCAAGGAGAAATCAACATATTAAAATAATAAAAGTTCAGTACATTTTTGATTTTCAGCTCACTGCCCAAAAGACACTGTAGCTAAAGATAACACTTAAATAATGGAAGTCTTAAGAACATAAAAGTTGTCCAAGGATATAAATAAAGAATTCTCTGCCTTAAAGTGGAAGAATGGAATCAGAGACACATGTATTTGCTGGAGCACCCCTCCTATGAAGTCAGATTGAGAGAGTTGGGGTTGTTCAGCCTGGAGAAGAGAAGGCTCCAGGGAGACCTCATGGCAGCCTTCCAGTACCTGAAGGGGATGCAGGAAAGCTGGAGAAGGACTTTTTACGAGGGCATGGAGTGATAGAACAAGGGGAAATGGGTTCAAACTAAAGGAAGGTAGATTTAGACTTGATATTAAGAAGACATTATTTCCTGTGAGGGTGGTGAGACACTGGCACGGGTTGCCAGAGTAGCTGTGGTTGCCCCCTCCCTGGCAGTGTTCAAGGCCAGGTTGGATGGGGCTTGGAGCAACCTGGTCTGGTGGGAGGTGTCCCTGCCCACGGCAGGGTATTGGAACTGGATGATCTTTAAGGTCCCTTCCAACCCAGACCATTCTGTGATTCTACGATACATGTGCCACAGAATCTGTTTATGCCACTGGATAAAGAAATCATATTTTCTTGCACTTTGATGAAAGAACTGCCATGACTACTTGCATTTGTATTACTACGGTAACTATATTTGACTATCCACTGCTTTAAAATTGCAGACTTAAAATTAACAGAAGGTAAAACTGTAACAGTGCATTATGGTTTTGCAGAAGTATATTACAACTCACTAATTCACCAGGAGCTACACTTACCAAAGCAACACAAGGTTTCATATCCTCTCAAACTTTAAAATGTTCTAAATGTCATTGTTTTGCTCAACCTTTTGATCATTAACAACTTTCACCACTTCCCATTTAACAAGGAAAAAACACTCAATTTTAAAAAATCTTTTCAAAAGCACTAAAATTTAACAGCATGTAGAAAAATGCAATTTCACTGTCACATTTTCTCTCGCCTCCTTAAGAAGTACACTTCAGCTGCCTACAGTTTTAATCCTAAATGTCATGCTGATGTAGTCACTGAAACAATGATTTCAAGATTTCATATTTCAAACTTGAAAGCATACTTGAATAATGGTGTAAGTAGTTTAATCCTTACCTTTTCCAGATTCCAACAAGACAGAATAAATATGCTGACGAGCAGGGCGGTAGATAAGTGCCTGTCCAGGAATCTCTTTATCACATTCATCTTCCAAAGAGTTGCTGCACTCAATCTCTCCATTACTCAGGATATTGAAGATTGTATAATTTTCAGATTGGATATGCTGTTCTTTAGCTAACTGTTCAAAGAAGGAAGAAGGCATTATCTCAAAAATTAAGAAGGATCAAGAAGGAACAAAATGTATTCACTGTTTGAGGAAATAGTACTTTCTCTACCAGTGGAAATGGAAAGAATGGCCAGGGAGGGTACAAGGGCTTTTTCAAATAAAACCAGTGCAGTATATTTTCAGACATCGATCTTTTTGTGGACAGGAGTCCCCAGGAAATCTAGCACTGCCTTTCTTAGCCCCTCCTTGAATTCTTAAAATTTCAGGGGTTTTAATGACAGTTTTTTAGAGAGCAATTATTCTTAAAGGGAATTCTGAATTCAGACACAGAAAAAAGAGCTGCCCTCCTTTAGTCACCTGAAAATGTCTTCCCTGTTTAAATAGTGAGTGAAGGCATGACAAAACCCAAACTTCTAATTTTATTGCAAGATGAACTACATAAGACAGCTCTATTTCTTTCCTGAGCTTATTTTCTGTAGTTTACATTTTGGTGAAATTAGAATACTTAACTTCACCACACTTTCACTTTGCAGCAGCTCTTTCCCAATAAGAGAAATGCAATCTACTCTAGTGAGGAAAAGCAGGTCTGCAGGCTGTTGCTGAAAAGCAGATTTACAGCATCACCCAGGCTGCAGATTAACCATGAACTGAATGCAGACACATCTGGCTACAGCAGCTGGCTACAAGCAGCCTCAGTACCAACAGGGACCACTGGTCTGGAGCAGCTTAGATGCAGAAGCAACAAAGCTGCTCTCAGGCAGAGTAGAATTTCGACCAGTAGCGCTCGTAACCTAGACTGGCCAAGTGCAGAGCTGGACAGACTTTCTACTTCACAACCTCAGATCAAAACCTCGGTGGTGTTCAAACAGCTGAGAGGAGCCAATTATTTCCATGGGTTGCCACTAATAAATTGTCCTGGACCCATGCCATATGGTGAGCAAGTGCTGAAGTTTCTCTGCTCTGCATTCCCTGTACATGTCACACTATCTGTATTATTCGGGTTGTGCCATCCCTGCAACTATCTCAGCCTCTTTCACGGGCAATTACCAGACCACTGGCCACAGCCAAATTCACCATTTCCACACAATACCAGTATCTGCAAACCTGGGAACTCAGCAGGTCAAAGCTGCAGTCAATCACTGGGTCATTACTGAGCAAAACTAATTTGACCGAAATGTCATACTTTCAGAAGAAATTCTCAAGAGCATAAAATCAATGTCAGACTTCTGTATAAAAGTATTTTCTTATAGCATTAAAGGAATGGTTGCCCCGGAAGAAATACTTCTGCATTCCTAATATATGTAAACAATGTAATCACCTAAACCTACTTTTGTATAAAACAAAACCAAGGAGTTAAGTATTTCTAAGCATGATTTGAATGGAACACTGAACTATTTCATACAAACCACCATCGCGGGTATGAGATCATTTGACAATACTAGACACTTGCAATTTGCCAATAATCTACACATCCTTATGTACTGAAAAAAAAATAGAGGCTGATTTGAAAAGTATTGCTGTATTCAATGCTGTTATCTTGAAAAATATTTCTGATTTACACTAATCAGCTAGAAAGTTAAGCGCTTCTTTCTGAGAGAAGCAGCAACACGAGGCTGTGTCCTCAAGGTTGGAACTGAGCTCTGGATGTCGTTTACGTGCAGTTCAGATTATGGGCAAGGTAAGCAGAACTACATATGGGTTTCAAAATACTAACCAAAGCACACACATTACATACACAAATATTCAAACACCTGTAACAAAAACAAAAAACAAATTGACATGTCTACAACTTTGACTGCAATTTCCTTGGCCCACAGACTGGCTTCACATAGGATTTACACAGCAACAGCCAGGCATTCTTCAATGAAGTTTCTGAACATCATTATTTTATTACAGAAGTAGCTCAGCATGACACCAGAGAACTGCAACCCCACAAATGAAAGATCAAGCCAAGAAATAAAGACCACTTTTCATAAAGACTGCATGGTACATTCTCTTAAGGATTAAGGATATTACCACTACCGTCCTGGCCATAATCCAACCTAGATAATTACATTCTGGCTAATTTTTCCTTGCACTTCAAGCATAAACATAATTTTTCAACACTTTATTAGGATGTAGTGTTGTTGGGTTTTTTTTTAAAATAATGCCTTCTATTTAACTACTACAGTCAAAAGTGACATGTATTCTATCTACGTGTGGTTAATAAAAAACCCCAAATACATCTGCCATTAAGATGAAGTGAGCACTGCATAGGTTACATGTAGTTTTAAAATGTTTCAGAGTCTTTTTACAAAAGGAAAATGTAAATTATAGGATTACTTTAGAGTAATACGAGCAAACCGAAAAACAGTTTTTAAGAAAATGCTCAAGATAAGTAAGAGAGAGACAGGCAAAAAAAGGACTCTCTATTTGTAGGTACCTAACAAAACAGGAAGTAACAGATTGCTAATACAGGGTCTAAAATACACCACCTCGTACAGATAGGTTTTTTATTAAATCTCAGTATGTTCTCTTAATTGCAATGAATTTACAGAATTGTACTCTAGACTTGCTACTATTGCATAAACTCTGATGCAAGGTAGCTCAGCTGTCTATCAGCCAGGTAGGCTACCCTAGCCAATATATCCAATCTCTGAGAGTGACCCAATCTGACCGTACTGTTTCTTACCCCAACACAAGCACTTTTCTGCCCATGTGGAAAGCCATAGGTGAAACTTGGTAGTGCAGCACTGTCCTTTAAGAGTTAACAAGCCACTCAAAGTGCTTTTGGTTCATTTAGGGACAATGAACCTGAAGGATAATTAACCTGATCCAAAAATCACGAAATACAGATTTATAGGAAGTTTCCTCATCTCCTCCACAAGAACAATTTCAACTTCTGCATTCTTAGCACTGCTCCCTTTGGTACCTTGACTGAATGTCAAGGCAAAGCCAACCAGACTACTAACAAGCTGTTGCTGATTTGTGGGTTCTCAAAGCAAAAATTACATTGTGCAGTACATGGGAAATACCTCTCTATGTCCAGCTTTAGGCCTATACAGGAGCTGCTCTCCATTATTTGACCTGCCTGAGCTTCAAAAAGAGAGGAACCACTTTTAATCAAATGTGCTTCATCTGCCTTCATTGTAATGCATGTAATAGTCCTAACCATGGCTGTATTTCACAGACAAAAGATTTTGCTCAAGAAAATTTAAATCAATAGGTTCGGTGTATTTATTACCAACTTTCACTAAGTAGTCATGGCAATAAAGTGACCATTAAGCTTGGTACCTGAAAGATTTCCTTATCTTGACACATGGCTGATTGTTGTTGAAGGGACAATGGTTGGCAATTTGTTAAGTTGGGAGGAATCCATGGAGACTGCTGCCCGGGCAAAAGATAGGACTCCACTCCTCTGTAAAGTAATGTCTTGTCTGATCCCAAAGGTAGAATCTCTTCCAAGTGTTTCAGGCTGCTGTATGAGCACGGAAGTTTGGAGATGTAATTTGCTACAGCTAGAAGTATGTTTGCTCTTCTGTTGTAGCTGTTATTCTTGTGGGGACTGGTGACTAAACATTTATGCCAAAAGCCTTCCAACAAGCTTTCTGGGACAACATCATTTCCAAGCAAGCAAGCAAAGAGAGGGAGGTGTGTCAGACTAAGACCCAATACACGGCAAAGATCTTCTCGAGAGTACATCTCAGTAACCAGTCTGTCCAAATGGAGCTTCTCAATGGAGAAGTAGGGGCATGTATTATAGATGAGGTAGTCACTATCTTGTCCGAGAATTCCTATGCAGTTATGTTGCAAACCATATGCAGCCACCTCAAAGTCTGCCTCTTGCAATGTGCATATTGTTTTTTGACCAAGCGACTTCAGGGCAAAACGTGTAAAAGTAGGCAAAGCTGAAGGAATAGAGAACATTTCTCTCCCTGGTTGTTTCCTGTGAGTCTTGATAAACTGAAATATTCTTGCTATTTCCTTGTTATTCTGCAACCTTCGTTTGATCCACTCATCTCTCTTTTTCTCTTCTACCACGCCATCAAAGTAAAACACCAACTGGATACCAGCTGCCTTAAAAGCTTTAATAAAATCCTCTAAATTGGCAAGGTACTCCCGCCACTGGCCACCACACACCCAGGATTCTGGTGTGTACCAGTGTCTAACACAACTCATGGCATCTACTACGATAACAGGCGGGAAATCAGGATGGTCGATGCGATGTTTTTCTGCCATCTCTCTCAGATCTACTGTTCTGCATGCATCAGGGCAAACTCTTGCCACAAATCCCTGCAAACCTTTAATGCCCATGGCTGATCTCTGAAACTCACAGCAGCCTGAAAGAAGAAAAATAAAAACATTCTAAAATGCAATACTGAGAAATGTAATGAAATTCCACAATTAAAAAAAAACATCTTGAAAACAAACAGATATTTTTCTGGTTTTGCTAATAGCTGGGTGTGTTGCCCTGGCCTTTAAACAGTTTGAACCAGCCTTCTTCCCATCAACAAACTGGACATAAGTGCCCATTCACTCTGCTTTCCACTTCTGATTTTGTATCATTGAAAACAATATTTACGTATTTGATATTTACACATCAAAAGGTTTTCATAATTATGACTTTAAAATTTCAGATCAATAGTGTAAAATACAGAAAAGTACACAGTGCTAGAAAAACAAGTATAGACGTAACTAAAAACTTTGTAACATCTTAGCTAACAGTGTACAACACAGGAATCAATGGCTTGATTTTCACACTAAAAGCATATGCACGTCTTAAACTGAAGTCAGCACAAAAAATACTGAATTACTTTGGAAATGAGTCTTGTATCTTGTTTGTGCAAATGGCTCAGTTACCATCCGAGTTTACAGGCAGTAATCCATTGATACAGCATCAGTTGCATTACCTCTACTTCTGCAACCATTTTGGTAGTATCAGTTCTGCTTTGAAGCAGACATTAAATCCATTTTACCATCCTATCATTTGAAGACATAATTTTCAAGACCTGTTTAAAGAACTAGAGGTTTACATAAACTTTCTGAATTTACAAATCTGATTATCATTAACAGTGAAGTTTATATATTAAGTGGAATTTCTAACAGGCACAATAATTTTGAAACAATCTGTTTTAAAAGACACACATGCAAACATTAGCTAGAAATTAAACAATTAAAAAAGGAATAAGCTTATTTTAAGTTTAGGAAATACCAAAAGATCAAAGAAGAGGGTTTCCAAATTCTGTGGCAGAACTTAACAGCACGCCAAATGAACCAATTTACGCATTCCATAGAGTGAGAACGGTGGGACAAAATTAAAATTGTTGATGACTTCCCTTTTTATTTCTAGAAATCTCAATGCAAAAAAGTTTCGCACAGCTTCTATGTTAGATGTGCTCTTTCCTCTACTACAGCACCATTTTATTTTAAAGGACCTTCCAGTGAAAACTGGAGGTAACAAGCTCCATCAAACTTTGTTTTCTTCGTTATTCTCAGAAAAGCTGGGGTTTTTTTAATTTTGATTTTACTCGGAAGTTGAATCCTTTCCCAGTTAAACAGTGAAAAAATTCACTATGTTTTAATTAAAAAGGTACAATTTTTCCTGTTTTTCACACTGTTGATTTCTGACGTTTCAATTACAGACTGTCTCAGGAGTGTTACGTTACCATATACACAATTATGGTATGCAAATTTTTTTAAAAAAAGGAAGTTTGATTCCAAAAAGTATTACAAACTGACAGCTTTTAAAGGTTTTCCTGAGACCTCCAAGTTTAAATATCTAATACCCTCCAGATAAAGTTTTTGAACACTATCCTCTTTAATTATAGAATCATAGAAAGCTTTGAGTTGGAAGAGACATTTACAGGTCATATAGTCCAAGCCCCCTGAAGTGTGCAGGGACATCCTCATCTCAAACTGGTTGGTCAGAGCCCCATCCAACCTGACCTTGAATGCTTCCAGGGATGGGGCTTCTACCATCTCTCTGGGCAACCTGTTCCAATGTTTCACCACCCTTATTGTAAAAAATTTCTTCCTTATATAATGCAATATGAAATAAACGTGAAATAAATCTGAGACCATACAGTAGAACTCATTGTTATAAAACCAGAAATAAAGGTGTATGAATTTGCTTCATTGCTGCATCTGGACACAAGGTAGGGCATTGCTTACCCTATGCTGCTACTTCCAGTGTTACCTGGGTACCCTTAAGATTCCAGCCATTTGCTTTTCCAAGCAAACTGCACCTCTGATTACAAATGGTTTGAGCACTGGTAGGTTATTGGGTTTTGTTACTTTCCATGGAGACCTAGAAATGGGTGTGAAGGTCTTAACCTTTCAGTCACTAACACATGTGGTCAGACTAAATGATCCGAGGTCACTACACAGATGCCATTGGCCACAGCAGATCTTACTTCTGCAAAAATACGTTGCATCCAAGCAAGTTTTAGTTATGATTCAGTATAGACTCCATCCCTAGTGGCCATGAACCTAGAGTGCAGTAAACAACTACACAACCAGCTATACGGTACTATAATGGAGGGAAACATTTTCCCACCTCCCCACACCTGTGTTTGAAGCACTCCTTTTGCCTAACAATTGAAGCAAGTCTACGATACAGAAATTTATCAGAAAAATTTCCATTACCAGTACTAGCTTAGCTTAATCAACAACAAGCTGACAGAAGCAAGCACCTTGGCCACTACCAGCACTTTAATATTATTAACAAACACATTCACTGAAAGCATAATAAAGAGTTTATATTCTGTCAACCATCCAGTTTTGCTACTGAACAGTAACAGTCGAGGAAACCACTCTGTCATCCACCAGAGGAGGAGAAAGGTAAAATCTACTGCCTTGGGGAGTCCTTCTGCCAGAGGCACCTCGGCAACACTGGCAAATCGGGACTAAACCGTTTGAAGCTGCAATGCTGTTTCCCAGGAGTGGAAAGCATGCACGTCCTGTGCAACAGATGAACAGTTTAAGGGTGGATGCTTATTTCCAATGTTTCCTGTGTGACACAGAGCTCTCTGGTTACCACACGACCTCAGCTGCACTGCAAACCCCTCCGGGTTTATCCGCGAGGCCCCTACAGCAGCTGATGACCCCATCAAACGCCACCTTGTCACCAGCACCCAGGCGGGCCCTCGGGCCGCGCCCACAGCGCCAGGGACGAGGGGCAGAGCCCTCCGCACAGCCAGGCCCGCAGCCCCCGCTGCCTTGCGGGGCCGGACGCTGCCCCGGAGGCCGCAGGCAGGTGAAGGGCCGGCGGTGTCCGCCCGCCGCCGGGGTAAGGGCCCG
>VZRW01009597.1:292056-302441 GCA_013398125.1 Aegotheles bennettii
CCCGCCCGCCCCTTTTCAGAGCAAGGCGGAGGGGGGGAAGGAGGGAGGAAGAACTTTAGACTTATTTATTTGAATAAGAAAAAAAAAAAGTTTTTTTTTGCAGCGAAATCATGCGCGTGCCATAGATTAGCTGTAGGCAGGGATAGGCTGCCCAGCCGTCGGCCGCTGGCCCCATTGGCTCCAGGGCCGGGGTATTGTTGCAGTGGGGCAGCTGCTGGGAGAGAATAGACAATAGAGCAGCTGTCTTGCACTGGCACCCTGCACACCAGCTGTCCACTCTTATCTGCACACACACTTTCGGGGGATATTAAGAGGTGGAGCTGTGTGCATAGAATTGAAAAAAAGGACTTCTGACCCTCACTGGGAAGGGAAGGGGGGTGAGGGGCTGTGGGGAAGGGAGCAATTGTGAGCCCTCTTTTGTCTGTGTGCAACTGTATTAAGAAGAATGCTCATCCCCAGCGATAAGTAAAGTGCCCAGTTACGGGGCAAGATCAATACTCCTGCAGACTCCAGAGATTAACTCAGCTGCGCTTAACTGCCCTGACCTAGTAATAGGGGCTCACTCCCCACCCGCAAAGTGCTCTTGGGATCGGACTTGAAAAAGGCAAGTGTTCAGTCCCAGTGCTGATTTCTCTCCTTGCTTGGTTTGTTTACAGCAATTTGTTTGCCTGGATGTGATGAGCAACACGGCTTTTGCGACAAACCTGGGGAATGCAAGTAAGTTTTCCACTCCTCTCCCACTCCCTTCTTTGTCTTTAACGTTAATGCTCTGGTGTTAAGTAAGCATTGGTCATTTGAAGGGTTGGTTTAAATGCCTTTCTTCGTATTAGGTGGTAATTTGAGAAATCCAGGTGATGCCAGACCAAAGTATTAATCTACAAGTCAAACATCAGTGCCATTAATATTAACCTAATGAGTTTACAGTGCTGTGTGTAAGGTTATTCTGCTTGTTATTAGAGTAAACAAATTAATTACCTGGAAGCATGGCTCTATCTAAAGAAGTGGAAGAAATAGCTGGGACTGATGAAAGATAATGCTACGGTTGGACTCGGTGACTTTCTCACATGCGGGATCACTGAGGGCTTTTAGGAAACTTGATCCCTGGCATCAGTGTGCTTGCAGAGTTTGCGATAGGGTTTCCAACTGTGAGAAGTCTAAATCTGATGAGACCTTGTTGTTGGCTGTTTTTTTTTTTCAGATGCAGAGTTGGTTGGCAGGGGCGATATTGTGATGAGTGCATCCGATACCCAGGCTGCCTTCATGGTACCTGTCAGCAACCATGGCAGTGCAACTGCCAGGAAGGCTGGGGTGGCCTTTTCTGCAACCAAGGTGAGTTCTCAGTACTTGCCTGAGCATCTGTTTTAAAATGCAGAAGCAAGCAGCCACTTCCAGCTCACCCACCTTGTGCCAGCCTTGCAAAGGAGCAAGTATATTGACTACCCTCTTTAAAAAAATTTATCTTTTACAGACCTGAACTACTGCACCCACCACAAGCCCTGTAAGAACGGTGCCACATGCACCAACACTGGTCAGGGGAGCTACACTTGTTCTTGCCGACCTGGGTACACAGGCTCCAACTGCGAGATTGAAATCAATGAATGTGACGCCAACCCTTGCAAGAATGGTGGAAGCTGCACTGTAAGTTTGAGTTGCTTGTGCCATCTGAAACCCCAAGGGAGGAGTTAATGCCAGTTTTACTGATTTTCAAAATCCCTTTCTGGATTTCAAATCAACTTCAGATAAGTATTTTGACCATTTCTCATTTCCTCCCCCCAGGATCTCGAAAACAGCTATTCATGTACCTGCCCCCCAGGTTTCTATGGTAAAAACTGTGAGCTGAGTGCGATGACTTGTGCTGATGGACCATGCTTCAATGGTGGGCGATGCACTGACAACCCTGATGGGGGATACAGCTGCCGCTGCCCACTGGGTTATTCTGGGTTCAACTGTGAAAAGAAAATCGACTACTGCAGTTCCAGCCCTTGTGCTAATGGTAAGGCCAAAACATGCTACAATGACCTTGTAAAAGGAGACCATCCAGTTTGGCTTCTGGTCTAGAGTTCATAACAAAACCCGCTAATCAATCATGGTTCATGTCATGTCATATCAATAGCTGATTTGGTGGAGGAGCTTTACTTAAAAAATAATGATGTGGTTTGGGCCAGTGCTGCAGTTCACATTTTTTCAAGGGGTGACTGTGGCCAGGTAACCTTGCCTGAAGCTTCATGCATAAAAGTATGGAGGATTACACTTGCAAATATTTTGCAAAGACTCTTTGAGGTGTGTGGATGCAAAATGCCATACAAGTGCTAAATATTATTACTTGTAATCTGGTAACAGTAATCTTCCTGTTTTGATTAATCTATCAAAGACTTTCTTTACTGCAGTCCTCCTCATTCATTGCCACTCAAACTCTGTAACATGAGATTGTGGTGTTAACCTGATCTGAACTAGCTTTGTTGTCCAAGCTGAGTGAAATGTTAAGAAGGGAATAGGATGGAGAATGAAAAATAGATTTGATTAACGAGTATCTCACTTAAAAAACCCCTTTACTTTTTATGGTAGAACAGACTCACCAGAGGTTGAGCTAACCTCTCAAAGAAAGCTTTTCTCAGCTGCTGGTTATGCAGCAGGTGGGGAGGCTGTCAGGTCTGGCTGCCCACCACTCAGTGCTCCTCTCCCTTGGTATCTTGCAGGAGCCCAGTGTGTCGATCTGGGGAACTCCTACATATGCCAGTGCCAGGCTGGCTTCACTGGGAGACACTGTGATGATAACGTGGACGACTGTGCCTCCTTTCCCTGTGTCAATGGAGGGACCTGCCAGGATGGAGTCAATGACTATTCCTGCACCTGCCCCCCGGGATACAATGGGAAGAACTGCAGCACCCCGGTGAGCAGATGCGAACACAACCCCTGCCACAACGGGGCCACCTGCCATGAGAGAAACAACCGCTACGTCTGTGAGTGTGCTCGGGGGTATGGTGGGCTCAACTGCCAGTTTTTGCTCCCTGAGCCGCCTCAGGGACCAGTCATCGTCGACTTCACCGAGAAGTACACAGAAGGCCAGAATGCCCAGTTCCCTTGGATCGCAGTCTGCGCCGGGATAATTCTGGTCCTCATGCTGCTGCTGGGGTGTGCTGCTGTGGTTGTCTGTGTCAGGCTCCGAGTACAAAAGAGACACCACCAGCCTGATGCCTGCAGGAGTGAGACTGAGACCATGAATAACCTCGCAAACTGCCAGCGTGAGAAGGACATTTCCATAAGTGTCATTGGTGCCACTCAGATTAAAAACACGAATAAGAAAGTAGACTTTCACAGTGATAACTCCGATAAAAATGGCTACAAAGTCAGATACCCATCAGTGGATTACAATTTGGTGCATGAACTCAAGAGTGAGGACTCTGTTAAAGAGGAGCACAGCAAATGTGAAGCCAAGTGTGAAATGTATGATTCAGAGGCAGAGGAGAAAAGTGCAGTACAACTAAAAAGGTATCTCTCACACCTGAATGTGGGGGCAGCTTGACTCTGAAGGGGGTGCATGTGTCTTGTAGGTAGCATTAAGCAACAGCCATCTGACCTGTGTTGTCTCTTTTTGTCTTCATTAGTGATACTTCTGAAAGAAAACGACCAGATTCAGTGTATTCCACTTCAAAGGACACAAAGTACCAGTCGGTGTATGTCATATCAGAAGAGAAAGATGAGTGCATCATAGCAACTGAGGTTAGTGTACTGCCTGGCTGTTGGAACAGCAGAGAAATGTCTGGGTGCGCGATCCCCATCTAGCACCTGTCAGGGCAGCTAAACTCTTTTCCATGGTGCCACAGTGATTTGTACCTGTTGAAATCCATCCAGCTCGAGTTTGTTGTGCTGTGGATGTTGTAAAGACAAGCTGCTGTGAATGTTATGGGTATGACGACTTTTGCAGACAAGGGTGCAATGATAATGTGGTTGTTGTCTGCTGACCTACCCCTTAGTGTGCTTCAAGCCCAGCGTAAAGACAGAGTCCTGACCCTCTACAGCCTTACAGCCCTCTTCTTTCCATTAACCTTCCCTGATCTCTGCTCCTGTTTTCTCTTACCAGGTGTAAACCAGAGGCGATATGGCAAGGTGGTTGTTCAGAACAATTTCAGAGGAGATGTGCCCCGATGAATGCTGCTGAAAGAGGAATGGGAGATAGATTCCTTCACTGACTGCTGCTGAGAAACTAAATTCAGGCTTGAGCTGGTTCTCTACTGAAGTTAGCAAAGTGACTGCAAAATAAAGAAACAAGATGGACACCAGGCAAGGGTCTGTGTTCAAGGATTACTGTTGCACTGCCTTTTATGAATTTTATCATTGCACTATGGTCAGTTGCTTTTCTATATATATTTAAATGAATGGACTTAATTACTACATAAGAAGCATGCACTGCCTGAAGTGTATATTTCGGATTCTTATGAGCCAGTCTTTTCTTGAATTAGAGACACAAACACTGCCTTTATTGTCTTTTTTGATACTAAAATGTGTTTTTACTAGGTGAGAAAAAGTGTGTTATTTTTTTGAATCTGTAAAAATATTTTCATGATAATTGTAAAGCTTGAGTATTTTGTGATGTTCATTTTTTTATAATTTAAATTTTTTGGTAAATATGTACAAAGGCACTTCGGGTCTATGTGACTATATTTTTTTGTATATAAATGTATTTATGGAATATTGTGCAAATGTTATTTGAGGTTTTTTTACTGTTTTGTTAATGAAGAAATTCATTTTTAAAATATTTTTCCAAAATAAATATCATTAATGATAAACAGAGTGCTATGTTTATTCCATAACCCATGATGAACTGACCGAACCTTGCAACCAGGCATCTGACTTCTGTGGACTCATGGGTAGATGGGGAGGGCTGAGACCTATCACAAAGACTGGGGAACTTGTTTTGTGTAGATCCACCCCCTTTCCCCTCCTAACCATCTGAACTGTTGACCCCACAGGTCGTGCTCACTCTTACCCCAAGGGCAAATCTCTGTCTAAACCCTGAGTAATGTTTGCTCGGTCATGTTGGGTAGTGTATATATAAACACATTCGGCATCACTTCCCAAGGAAGAGCAATGCAAGCGCACTCCATCACAATCCAGATGTGGGGCTTGTTGTGACTCAGCTCTTCATTTTTTGCAACCTCAAACACTTGCCTGGAGCCCAGGGGAGTTTGGAACAGCCAGGATATGCTGGCGAGGGTCCCCCAGTTCAGGTACTTGATGTGCACCCATGGGACATGAGCTCCCTTATTCACATCTGTGAGGGGTGGCACTTCCCTCCCCAGGAAAGGGTGACACTGAATTGGCTGATGGCCACAACTCTCCTGACTATGATACCTGTCTGAAGTATCAGTTGCATCTTTGGTTTCCACTCTGCCTCTGGTTCCTGCTGCCTTCATATTGGAGCAGGGTGTGATCCCATCCCCTGGCTTGGCCCCCAAAACTCAGGCAATTTTCCCAATTTACTTTGCCCTAACTATCTCCGGTTCAGGTTGTGCTGTGTGTTCATTAGCAGAGGCCCTTCAGAAACAGGCAAAGTGTTCTTCCACTTCTGGAAAAAAGAGAAAATCAAAGAAATAATTTCCTTTTGGCTCCATTAAAGCTGAACCCCGATCATTGTGGGCTACCTTCCGCAGCTTTGGGGAGCTGATGAAAATCCTCTGTTCCCACTCACTTCAGGGGAGGGAGATGCTATCCTAAACACTAGATCAAATAAAGCAATTATCACAGCTGGTAATCTATAACTATAAAGTATATATGTGTTCCACTTGTTTTAATGTGCATATGTACATGAACCACTGGAACTGTACTTTGGTGTGAAGTCAATGGAAAACTCACACTGACTGCAGGGTGTGTTTGTAAGTGTGTCTATAAAGCCTTCTTACTATATCCAACCTCAGACAAGACCTACTAAATCACTTCTCATGAAGCGACCCAACAGGCTCATAATTTTCATTTATGTCAAAGTGTCTTTTCAGGGAAATTTTTCATGAGGAGAGTGATGTGAGGTATTAAAAAACAGCCTGTCAGTAGTGATCTGAACAGCATTTTCAATCTGAGGAGTAGTGTGACAACCTCCCAATAACCAGTCAATACATCATATATTAAATGAGACACGACAGTATGTATGGCAGCAGGTGTTCAGAGCGACATAATCTCACAGACTGGACAAACAAGTGAGCCTTGGTAGGTTTTATTGCAATCTCTGTTGTTGATTTGCTCTTCAACCTTGGGAAAATCATTTTATTTATCTCTGTTTCTTCTTCCCAAGTTTTTTTGGAGCAGGTTTGTCTCTTATGATGTACTGCACTTTGTCCAGTCAGTGCCATGCTCTTAGCTGGGCCCTCTTAATGATGCTTCTGTAGAAATAGTAGTAATAAACGGAAGGTCATTGATGGCTGAGTGCCTCTATAATGTCACGTCTTTAGTGCAACAGCAAATACTGCTTTAATGTAGTAAAGGTAAAGGTCTGAAAAAGCACACAACTCCTTGCTCTTGTCAAGAGGCACAGTGTCAGCATCTACCTAACCTTGCTTAGAAATAAAACAGCTTCGGAAAGCTCAGTTTGTACAAGGGTGCCAATTACCAGAAGTGCTGAGGTTGGTGAGTGAAGGAAAGCATATAGGCAAAGAGAAGGGCATGGTCTTGTCCTGAAGCACCTTCTGAAATGATGGCTACACACATGAGCACAACAGCTTCTTCCGTTTCTGTCTTGAGCAGATTTTGGACGACCACCACATGTATGATTTATCTCTTGGACAGGATTCCTAAATTCCCTAAACCAGAGTGTGTGCATATACAGGGCCTCTCGGTGACCAGAGCAGGTTGAGATGTGCAGTGCAGGACAATAGATTCATGCTCTTCGCCTTTAGTACCTGGGCCTGTCTGGGGAAAAAAGATGGATGATCTGGGCAGGGGGTAGAAGTTATGCATGTGTTTGCTTGACAGAGCACAAGTGGCAGACACGGGTGCTGAGCCATGCGTGGAGGTGGTGCAGGCCATGGGTGAGGACCAGCGACAGTGCCTGCCTGCCTCGGCCCTGCCCTGGCAACACTTACCCCAGCACAGGAGCTCTGCTGCCAAAAAGCAGCAGGAACCTCCCTGTCAGCAGGGGCTCCGAAAGGCCTCCTCGTTCTAAAATGAGAGGAGAGCCTGCCTGGGGAGGCCGTTTAGTCCAGACAGCTGAGAATTCAGGGACTGATCCAAAGCCCATTGAAATTAATGGAAAGGCTCCAATGAGCTGCAGGGACACAGGCACTGTGCCCCTCCTGACACAGCACATCTCCAGCTCTCCCCAGGGAGGTGGCATGTACTGACACAGCACATGTCCCCGTGGGCGGGGGATGCGAAAGGCCATGAACAGTCCAGCCAGGTCTTGTCCCCTCAGTGCCAGCCTGCGTGCTGTGCTAGGACCTTGAGGGCCTGGGGTCCCTCCTCTGGTCGCCAATGTGGCACAGTCCCTTCATGTCCTCACATCGACCTGCAACATCTTCTTCCCTCTGCCCTGAAGTGGCCAGGGAGGGCTTGGCCTCCTTAGGTGTGAGGTCTCAATAGGGTGGCTGGAGAGGACACCCATTAGCCCACACCTCTGCCTGCAAACCTGTTTCTCTATGGCAAGTGGCATCTGAAGGGCTGACATGGTCAGAGCATGCCAGGAACTTAGAGGCACTGAAACGGCAGAAGAAGTTAGTTTCAGGGAGGTATTAGATGCCTTGTTTGTGGAAGGGGACTTTTTAAGCGAGGTGTATCACAGCTTTTGAAATGTAGGAAGCTTTGGCTTCAGACAGTATGTCTTAGGTTTAATGGCAAGACATGGGCTTATAAATTGCTTTAAATAGATATTTCTACTTACTTTGTGCACAGTGCGGGAGGATGACTTGGTGTCAGGAAACTTGGGTACTATTCCTGGCTCCACCACAGACCTGATGTGTCTTGTGGTCAAGGCACTGCGGAGGGACTCAGAAGGGCCCCCTTCTATTTCCAGAGCTCTCTCCAGACTTCCTGTGCAACCTTGGACCTGTGTCACTTAATCTTCCCAGGACCTTAGGAAAATGGGGTCCTCTTGGTTGTGCTAGCAAGGAGAAGGTAATTTTTGCTTGTGAGAGGGTACTGTAGTGGTGGGGATTGTTAAAATACCCTCCAAGGCGAGTAAGGCGATTTCCTATCTCTGCATGTCAGATTGCTTGTCTGCAAGGTGGTGAACTATTTTTGAAAAGTGCTTTCAGGTGCTTGCATGGAGTAAAGACCCCTATCACAATTGAAACATCCATCTTCTCAGAGAGGATAGGCAAACTCAGCACTGGCAGCGAGGAGACAAACTGGCGGGAGGAGAGAGGCAGCTGTGGTGGTATAAGTGTGCATGCAGTGTGTGCAGGAGGGACCTGATGCATCTGTGTGCCCACAGGCCAGAAAGGATGTCATGCATGGCACTGTTAGTGTGGGGGACCACAGTGCCATCAGACTCCTCTCACAGATCAGCACTTGTAATCAAGCTCTGCAGCCGGCTATCTGCTGTAGCAGGCTCTCTTCCAGCAAAACCATTTTGCAGGTAGAAATACAGATTAAACTCTGTTTGGGACTATGAGGGACAGGAGGAAATCTGCAGAAATGATACAGGTGGGAATTATCCACTGACAGACCCTGGGAAACCTCCCTGTTGCTATGGCCTAACATCTAAAGTCATATATTTCAAAAGTTACAAATCATAAAAGTCAGAAAGTCATATATTTCAAAGAAAATGACCTGAGAACTGCTTTTAGGCCAAATCCCAAACTGAGTAACAATCTCACATGATGCCTGGCATCTACTTGTGACATGTACAAATGGGGAGCCACTGCATTCCCTTCCCTTCTTGGGAGTCACTTTTTTCACCTGGCTGTCAAGACCCGGCTCTCTGCCTTTGTCTCTGCTACCTACTATGCAAGTCTGAGCATTCAAGAGCCTGGCCAGAAAAGACCCAGTGTGCATTATGAGGCAGATTTTTGGTTAAAGCATGGGGCCTACTGTTGTGAAAACGTGATGACTGATCCTGCTGCTCACAGTGAGGCAGAGGTGGATGACAGTGCTGTGCTGTGCAGGGACTTCTGCCTGGTCAACAGGGCAAGGAGGCAGGGGAGATGGGGCTAGAGGTCACAGCAACCTTGTGACAGGTTGGCCTTATCTCCTGCACCAATAAATTAAACACCGCTGGGGTTGCTCTCTGGGCCCTACAGCCAGTTGGTATGGATCAGTCTGCATCTATAGTGTTAAACTGCTTTACCCTCCCAAACAGACTGCTTACCTCCACACCACCTATGGGGGATGGCTCCTGCTAGGAACAGCCTGACACACTGCTGTGAGGGTAAAAATATGGCAGGGAACCACTGAAGCAATGCAACAATACAGGTGATTGTGCTCCAGAGACCAGGAGCTGCTTAATTTCCTAGCCCAGTTGTACCCAGAACATCTTAGTGCCATATTGAGGAGTGCCTTACTCATTCGTATAGACGAGGAAGGCTGTGTGTCACCTGTGGGGAAAAGTGTGCAGGTGCAGACTCCTATCACCTGCTAGGGGCAACTATATAAACTGCCATTGTTTACTTCAAAGTCTACTCTAGGCATGGGTTATCTATGACCAGGGTGACTTTTTTTTTGTGATATAAAACTGTACCAGCTGAACAGCCAGTGTAGATGCAGCTACTTTGAAAGAAAAGTCATGTGCATAAGAGCAGATTCTTTCCCTTCCCTCCCTTTGTTTATTTATCTAAACTGTGCTAGTAAATGTAATTTTGTATCACTGTGTTCTCCAGAGCATGGCTGTGTGGCTATAATGACTCAGGTATAATTTGGAAAATACGTGGCTGTTCGGAAAAGGCACAAGCACTTACAGCTGCGCGGGATCAGGACTGCTAGTTACTGTGTGTATCTCCACAGGGTAATTTCACAGGTTGCTGAAGGCTGAGAAGGAGAAAGGATCAGGACGAGAGTGTTCTGTGTTCTCTCATAACACGAAACTGGAACTTTGTGAGGACAACACTTTCTGTGGGAAAGGACAGAGCAGATAGAAAACTGACCAGTTCTCAGTGCGGTGAGAACACGTGCTGCAGAGCCATCTCTATATCCAGCTCCCACCACCGCCAGGATGTTCACTCTGGAGGCAGCTGATGATAATTTCGAATCAGAATTTTTACCTAGTAGAAAATTCTGTTTTTCCACAACACTTCAAAGTCAATATTTTTATGAAGGAGACTTTCAGTGGCAAAACTGTTTTTCAGCTATGGTAAATTGAAATACCCTCTTGAAAAGCTGTTATGAGTTTCACTTTCTTCATGAAGCAAGATAGCAAAATGACAAGTAAGTCGTTCCCAGCAAACAGCAAATTAGCTGAAAAG